>JANCMC010041845.1:824793-984787 GCA_024363005.1 Charaxes varanes
AGGATATATGTTTGTATATCTTAATAAATAAAAATGAAGTGTCACAATATTGCACTCCTTACCAACCGGCTTCGATATGTCTGAACGGATACGACATAGGAACCTTCAAGAAAAGTGCATACTCATTTTTCAAAGGCCGACAACGCATCTGCAAGCCCTCTGATGTTGCAGTTGTCCATGGGCGTCGGTAGACCCTTACGTGAATCGCCTGCCAGTTTAGCCCTTGTTTCATAAAAAAAAACGCACCGACATGCACGAAAAATTGCATACATGTGTAATTTGGTCCAACTTGAGAGATAGGATAGTTTTTTCTTTAATTTAAAAAAACTCTGATTTCACTAATTTAGATTTCTTACTGCTAGCAGGGAATATACTATGTGCTTCTTCGTCTATGCTAATCACTAAAGAACACTTATCTCCCTAGCACAAAATCGGGCGCCTCGAATCAAGGAACATCCATCTAATACCGTATCTGGACGCAGCGAACCCGCTACCCTCAGGTGTGTGGTGGAAGGGAGACCCAAACCAGCAGTGCAGTGGTACAAAGATGGTACACCTTTGCCCGCAGCTGAGGATGGCCACAGAGTATTGTTGGAAGATGGCCTGTTATTTCTAAGGTACTGCATCAAAAATATTACTAATTTTATAATTGACTACGCAATTTTTTTTTATTTTTTGTTATGCCGGATCCAGACGTAGCTTAAAGTGTTTATATATTTTTGTCCTTGAAGACTTTGCTCAGCTACATAAAGTCCCCGGCCACACTACATGATCATTAAAATGATCATTCAAATGAAGCTACATATGTCTAGCTCCGGCATCACCCTAATGTAAATAATATATATCTCTTACAACAATTGAAGTTATATAGTTCGGCAGCTAGATTTTCATAAAGATTCACCACTGCCATTTTTTAATAAGTAGATATTTTTGTTTATCTCCAGCCGGGTATCAGTATCTGTTTCTCACATAAGGTCAGTGTGAAGTGGCGGCAATGCTGTCACGTCAAGTGATGGTATTAGTGTCGTGTTTTTTTCGGTTTGTGAGAGTCTCCGTTGGCCTAAACTCCTTCTTAAAGGCCGGCAACGCATCTGCCAGCCTCCTGGAAGTGCAGATGTTCATCGGTAGTCACTAAGATGTCCTTTGCACCCTTGTAATATATATAAAAAAGGAACTTCTTTATCTTTCTTCCTGATTATGTTGAGTGCAACAAGTAATTTAGCGTATTCATCGTAGGGTGAACCGGGGGAAGAAGGAAAGTGACGAGGGAATTTATTGGTGTGTGGCTCGCAATATCGCCGGGGAGGCTGTGAGTCAGAACGCCTCATTAAACGTCGCCGGTAAGATCATAACTCTTAGTTTTACGATTACCTTACAGGTCTCATAACACTATGGTATTTTATTACCTATTTTGTCTGGGGTATTAGAATATTGATAGTGATTTTAATATCAAGTTATTTATTTATATGATGAAAATAATACTGTAAATACGGGTAGAGAAATGACTTTTGTTATTAAAAAATGGCCAGGAGCGTGTCAAGACACACTTATCTAGAAGGGTTCCGTATCTGATACGCTATAAACATTAAATAACTTCAAAAGTTGTTGTCCGATTTTGTTCAAAATAATTTTCTTAATAAGTTTTTAGCCCGTTCTATTAACACGGAAAATTGCAAGACTCTACGTCTAATAGCTTGGAAATGCTGGGGGAGGGGACCATCTTACGGGCAGACAGGTGAATGGACGCACAGAGGGAAATTATAATGGTTCCTACAAAGTACTACGGAACCCTAAAAAGTGTCTGTGAAAAAACTTACTCTGCGCTTTTTGGGTCAAGGAATAGATATAGAAGACAGTCTTTTTTGCACTTTGGTCTTTGGGCCTAACGCATGAATTTTGCTTGCCACTCTTGATTTTTTAATATTATCTTGTCATCTAATAAAACTTAAATATTATTTTACGATATATTTGATCTTCTTAAAATAGATCTCTCCTTAAATAGTGCGGCAGAGTAATTTTAGAATACTTTTTCAAATTGTAAGTAGAATCCAATTTCTATAATACGCGACGAATTGTATGACATTTAATGTCACCCACGCGTGGGACACGGTACGGATGTCAGCCGCCACGCACTGGATATACTTTGCGGTCAGACATGGACGGGGCGCAATCAGCTTGCACGAAGAATACTTCGCTTTTGGCACATCGTCGAAATGACTACAACATTAAATAAAAAACTACAGTTAGAACTATGAAATCTCTTTAACTTGAACCTTGTTAAATCGATTTAATACACTAGTACTGTGAAATCATAACTCGAACCTTGTTAAGTCGAATTAGTACAATAGTACTGTGAAATCATACCACGAACCTTGTTAAGTCGAAAGCCTCCGTAAGTCGAAAAAAAGCGCCATTCCCTTTCAACAATCCCTTAATATTATGTCTCGAATTATATAGACTTTGTAACTCGAACAAAATTATATTTCCCTGCATAGGCATTTTATCACATATATGTTGATAACTCAAATTACAATAACCACAGTATGTAAGTCGCTAATAAAAAATCTGCTCGTACTGTCAAAAAGTTATCAGATGCAATGTATAGCCAAGCTTCAACTCTACACGCCATCACCCCACAAGTTCTAATTTTATAAACTATACAATTTATCCATATACGTATTATGTGGCTTAACCGTAACGCTGCATTGTTTCATTGTGTAATTTTTTGTTTTTTTTTTATAATTATTGTAGTAACAAAACGCTCAGGGCCCGCTTCCCTGTTTGTTCTTGGCGGACCACTAACGTGATCCCAGATAAGGAAGATATTCGTGTCCGGGCTATTTGGCGGTCGCGTCTCACCGACAGTTGTTCGCGGAAGGTCTATATATAGTAACCGTAAATAGAAACTTCGCTAGCGTGAGTTAGTTTGTATGGAGATTTTCAGTGTTTGTACTGCGGTGGTCGTCATCCGTACAGCGCCATCTAGTTTGCTTCGGTGTAATCTTTTTGACTCGACATCATTGCCATCTCGTTATGTAGCGGCAGCTACACATAGATATCTAGGTAGTATAGTATAGTTGAGTCAAGCCTCCTGACGTTGATTACTCTAGCTGCCCATCTCATTAAACGGAGAAAGTAATTCCTAGATGACTTTCTCCACATAGAAATATAGTTAGTGACATCAACTTGAGCTGAGAGTGTGTCTATACAACTGAACTATCCAATAATTCTATCTCTACTAGTATATAAAGCCCAAGAGTTTGTTTATTTGTTTGTTAGCTTAACCTATGTGTTATTGCAAAGTTTTATTAAATTCATTCAGTAGTTTTTCCGTCACAGAACTTCAAACGTACATGCATACATCCATGTTTATAAACTTTTATAATATTAGTAGGATATAATATTATAGAATCTTATAATTATTCGCATTTGGGGCACTACCAGCGCGTTGTACGAGAATTATCCTACAACGCGTTTCCCAATAACGTGGAATAAACCTACCGTGTTATAGGAGGAATTACAGCAGTCGCACAGATAAACCAGGCAAATAAATAAAATTGAAAAATTTGTTTGAATTTTCTAAATACAATTATTCTGCAAACATGTGATGAAAAAAAAGACATTTAGTTTTTGTTTTTCTACCACGAACAGATGTACAATGTTCGTTACGGGTTAACCTGGAAACGGCTTGATCGATTTTGATGAAACTTCCACTGGCAGGTAGCTGATTTTGTAAAAAAAACAGCTACTTGTACTTTATACTTAGAAAATCGCTAAAATTCCGTGTAAAAAAATTAAGAGTCAAGATTGGAAGCAGTACAGACAACGGCGCGGTCCATAGTTAGTAAATTATAAACATAATAGGAAATAAACGATTATTATTGAAGTGCAATTTAATTTCTCGATTAACCGCCTTTAAACGTCTAAGCAAAAACTGATTCAACGCACCGTAACGAAACTTGATGCGTTACTTGGTCAGTTTAGGGTTACTTGGCGTTGGTTTTGATTTTTTTTTAAATTATTCTACGAAATGTCATTAAGACTGCGATTATAGATTTTATTTTGTATTTTTTTTTAAACTCATCCAAAGTTCATCTTTGCACATTCCGCGGTTTTTGAGATTTAGTGTGTTAGAGATCGCCGGCTGGTCGATATTCGACCACAAACCTTTTTGCGTAAGACGACATATATTGTTCTATTCACAGAAAAATAAATTCTGTCGATTTTTTTTTTATAAAACAAGGAGCAAACGGGCAGACGGTTCACCTAAGTGACTACCGAGGCCCATGGACATTGCAACACCAGAAGACTCGCAGATGCGTTGCCGGCGTTTGAGAAATGAGTATGCTCTTTTCTTACAGGTTCAATTAATTTAACATACGGATGTCGCGATTACACTTTGACATCATCCTACACATGTGTGCGTAAACGGTGTAATCGTTTGATATTGGTGTGCGTGTGTGTATTTTAGTAATTTAATATATGAATATTGCGTATTATAAAAAATATACGCATTCGAACACCTTCCTCTATATGAATTACTATTGTGCCAAATTTCATACTCTTCCGTCCGCGCAATTTGCTTTTATTTAAAAAAAAAAAGAATATTAGGAATACTTTTTAGGTATGTCTAATATTCCCTTTTCCCCTCCTACTAAGTTTAAATTAAAAGCTTGATAAATGAACAAAATATATAGGTATTTTTACTAAAAAAGCTAATAATATTCTAAAATATAAAATAATTAAATTATACCGATTAATGTCACTGATTGATATTAGTCGTGAGATTGTAGAGATTGTGGGAGTTTCGGGGATGACCTCAGACGGCAGTCGGTCATCTTAACTCGCCACATTCTCTGTATTCTAATTTATAGAGTATGGCACGGTTGTGGAATTTAGGACACCAAGGTGTTGAGGGTGAATTTTCAAGTTCTGACTCCTATAAGTTCCCATCGCTGTGTGGTGGAATAGAGCTGCCGTTATTAATCGAACAATTCCTCGGAACACCTCCCATGAAACATGCGGTAAAATTTACAGACTTGACCAACATCTCTCCGCATGGCCAAAGGATCGAGCCGAACGGAATGAGTTGGTTCGCCGAAGATTCGGGCCGCTCTGTAGACATTGTAAGCTAATATACACTAGCGGGGGTCCGCTAGTGTACATTAGCTTATATAAGATTATATTAGGAGAAATGTGTAAGATGATAAACATAACGTTTTGATATTAAGGGGGATTAAACAGTTAGTAAGACGTAACCCTAATTCAGTTACATGCTCTCATTATATATACAGTATAATTGGGACCCATGTTAATAAATGGGTTAACGGTTGATAACGTTAAGCAATTTGCCTAAAACAAGTATACGCGCATATTAAAGCTTCAATTTTAACAACATAATATTCGGGTGGAGTAGCGTCTGTTAACCCATTAACAACATTCCTGGCAGATAGTAGTAAAGTTTCTATTTTCCAAGAGCGGGAACCAAATAGCTTCAAATGTTTGAACACTTGTTTGATCACTGAGTTTGATGCTTTGCAAAGTGAGTTCCCTGTAGTAGCTTACTACTACCGGGGTCCCCGGTTCGGTGTCCCCTTTTGATAGTCCCCGACTATGCGGTGTTGCTGTTATGATCAAGAAACACCTAAAGTACTCGGTATTAAATTTTCTCCCAATATTAGACCGGGTGATGCTTTTTTTTCGCTGGGAAATGCACTTACGCACCCCGGCCTTGGCCGGGAGTTTGGGACTCACTGGCTTGAGCCAGAATACCCACTAAAACCCAGCAGCGCCCTCGCCATCCATGACTGAACACCACAGGTTCGCTCGCGCATTCTAGCATGGTGCTCCGGATGTAGCCAACAATACTTTTCTTTCCCATTATACTACCTTCAGTGTGAGGGAGGGGAGAGGGCATACCTGCGTCTTCCTACACCCATTCTTCTTCTTCCGAGAGAGGTCGCCCCAGCTGCAGCATCCCTCATTCTCTCCTGCGCCTCCTTAAGGGAGATGACACATTCACTGAGGCAAGCGATAAAACACTTGATACAACTTGTAAACCTGTAAATTGAGGTTTACTGTTTAGGTTCACTGTTTAGCGGCTGAAATTTTTAAACACTTTAAAAATAACTATCTTTGCAAAAATAAACATTATTAAATCGGCTATTTATTCTAACAAATAATTTGATTCAGGTGGACCTTTTTATGGCAAGCTTTTCACCGTCAGATAGCTGATGTTATAGGGGACTAGTTGTTGACCGCGACTTCGTCACGTAAAATTAAGTGAAAAATTTTAACGTGGTGACAGACAGACTTCCTCGTAAATGGGCTATCTAACACTGAAATAACTTTCAAATCGGACATGTAGTTCCTGAGATTAACGCCTTCAAATAAACAAACAAACTCTTCAGTTTCATATATTAAAGTATAGATTATCCATTATAGATACTAACTTTAATTTTAATTTGAGAATGAAGACGCCGCACGACAAATTGAACCGTCAAGATTTAACAAAATTTATGATCTTCATGCAGTCAAATTAACTGAAACCTGGATAATAGAACAAACTTAAAAATCCGAAAATTGGAAGTATCCTGTGTATAATATTGTATAGAGAAACCATTACAATTTCAAGTTACTTACTAATAACTGTACGGTAATGAGTAAGATGCTTCTAGTTGCCTTTGTATTAGTAATAAAAAATATCATAACATAACTTGTTGCCCTTCTCAAAAATGTAATGATGATTCTGTATCTAAATTACAAATTGGACACACAATATGACATTTAAAACGGTCCACAAAATTAAGTCTTAATCCAGTGAAAGGTTTAGCAAGCACGTACCGACGAGATGGCAAACGTAACAACTACGCATAAAGTCTAAAGCTATCGGCTGTCCACACTGGATCCATAGCTAGTATTGATTCTTTACGATTATGCCATTATATTGCAATCATAAATAGGGACTAATTAGGAAATAGCAGAAAAGGTTTTATATCAACTTATCATACAAGGAATATCCGGCAAAAAAACTAAGTACCTTATATATTGTCAAATTTCACCTTCCTGTTACTTATTCTTAGTTGAGTGCGTCTTCTTGGCTGGCCCGTTGGCGCAGTGGGCAGTGTCCCTGCCTTCTGCTCCGGGGGTCGTGGGTTGGATTCCCACCTCGAGCCTGGGTGTAATATCCATATGTATGTAATTATATATTTCTAAAAAAAATATTTGTGTATAACAGGCGTCTGTTACCTATAACACAGGCATCAGGGTGGAATGTCTGGTCGTTCATAAACTTGTCTCACTAACATACTATGGTCAATTTTACTTACACATTTTGCGTGCAAAATAGATAGGAAAATCTTTATTATGATAAATTGCCACTGAATTGGGGTGACCATGATGTTAAATTTATAAATGATGTCCCAGCTAAAAAGAAAACCGTTATTTTTCTGTATCATTATATGTCCATCATATTATCTATTACAACTATATTGAGAGGTTGAGGAGAAAATAATTTTGAATGCATTTCTTTTATTCATCTTTTACAACAATTTTTTTACTCATTTTCTTTGTAAGACAAAGATCTACGGCATGTTATACAAAATATTAAACTTTACATATGCCAATATTTTACCTCTTTATTCTAGAGAAAGAAAAGTCTGTTCCTAAAGCAGGTTACTTAATTTTTGTGTAGTAGATAACACCCGTCCCATATACGCATATATTTTTTGTGTATATATAAAGTAATTACATAATATTTATATACGTTAGCAGAACGTAGCTTAGAGTCGATCGCCTGGTTAAGCAGTTCTTACCGCGGCCGGGTGATAGATGGGTGACCAATTCTAACTCTGGTTGTGAAACACTCCGTATTTCGGGACGCAAGGCACGTTACTCAGTGGTCGACGCTATTATAATATAAAATTACAGCCAATCAAGAGTAACGTTCGAAGTGTAGTTGTCTTTATAAATTTATTAATATTATTTCATTTCATAATAAAGGCAAACAGCTTACGTTACAACTCTTCACGCCTTAAAATTCAGCTGGCTTGTCTGGGCACTGTATATTCATCCCAAACACCAAAAAAATCTATTTTAAACTAGTAAGGTCCTGTGCAAATTGTCGATAGTTAAATCATGTCATAGTTGCCATCTCTAGCCACTAATGAGTGTCCGCGTTCAGGTGAGACGTCCACACATCGTTTGGTGGCCGGATTTCCGCTGCACGCTAAAACACCGTGTAATTTGCCCGAGAAATGAAGCACAAAAAGAAATGTTGGCAACACCAAACACTGTCCCGCACACCTTTTGCTTTTTTCACTGTTAATGAGCGAATGGTTTTTGGCAAGCGAGGGCGTTCCGTGATTTTTGAGTGATGTCCAAGATAAAACGCTGCGATTTTGACATGTTTTGATCTTTTAGGTACTTTTTAAAGTGTCAATTAATTATTATTAGTGGCTAGCTATCTTTATGTATACCCTTGTTGAAAACCTTCTAAGGAACCTAATTTTAATGTGATTTACAAAGGCAGTATATAAAACGCGAACAAATCTGATAAAAAAAATAATAAACCTCATAAAAAAAGTCTCTAATCCACACATTAGGAAATTTTTACTAAATTGCTGGATAAACGTTCGGATACAAATCAATACTACCTGTATTGCTTGAACGGCATGTTTATTAAAAAGGTTCCTTACTATGGAAGCACTGACTGTTAGGCCTTTGTCATACCGCCAATGGGATATTGTTTTATATGTTTATTTTTTTGACGTGAGAAGTCTAATAAATCGATGAAGGCCGGCTGCACGCTCAAAAAAGCATGACTCATTGTCAAGTTCCACCTGAGCCGAGAGCAAGCGGGAGCGCAGAACAAGCGATAGAGACGCACTATCGGCCTAGGCGTTCGGCGTTACCGCCTAAAATTATCGTATAGAAGTCAACTGTACAGACAAACTTTATAAATTAAAAAATAATCTCAAAGTACATGATACATAGATATTTCACAAGAAAAATGAATTGTTGAATCAACAACGTCTAATTTCAACAATAAAAAGTGAAAAAACGACTAGCAATATATAATTTCTTCCTGCTGTCAGCAAATTTACGTGGGTTTGTATTCTTTGTCACATATCAGATTTCTCGTTGATTCGAAAAGTATGTTGTGTCATTTTAACGAGAGTATTATTTATTGTCTATGCTACGTCTGTCGGAGATAAATTTAAGTATTTTAGTATCTTTTTGAACACTATGTTCTTGTATATTGTCATCTTAGTGTTTGTTTGTAATCGACCAAATCGTATACAGCTTTTGATGTTCTTATGCATAAATAGGATGGCACACAAATATACACTCAGGTGCAATGAAATCGCAAAAGATTTTTTTTTTTTGAAAATTTTTTTTTTTTTATAAAAAAAACTACATATATTTTTTAATGTGGGATTAAAGTGAATCCAGTGTCCAGTGAATGATCTTTAATCTCATATATAAAAAATGTATTTTTTCAATAGAAAAAAAAAGAAAAACGCTTTTATGAAAAAATATTCTCATTAGCGATTTTTCATTGCACACGAGTGTATCATCTATTCATCTGGTAGTAAGTTGTCATCGTAATCTATAGACACTTAAAAAGTGTCCAAGAGCGTGTCAAGACACGATTATATAGAAGGATTCCGTATCTGATACGAAATAATATATTTGTTAAAAAACTTTAAAAGTTGTTTATCAGATTGGTTGAAAACAATTTTTGTAATAAATTCTTAGTATGTTCTATCAACGTAGATAATTTCAAGTTTCTGCCTCTAATAATTTAGAAATGCCCCATACAAGGAAGGGTGAAAGACTTGTGGGTTAAAGACGCCATGTAAGTGTTCATCGATACGGTTTTTTCTTAGGTCATTGTGATGAATTGATATGTAGGTATCGGAATTTTTTTTTCTATACTAGTGGCGATGCATTTCAAAAGTGTCCTATCAAACTGTCATACACATCTAGTTCAGAAGTTTGCCAAAAATAAAAATTTCGCCCCTTTAACCTAGAAAATCCGGATATCGATAAATAGTTTGCTTTATCCATTAATAGGTAGTTTCTTTTATAATATATATATAAAAATGGTAAAGAAGCTTTTGTTTAACATAGGTTCTTCTTTCTTAAATGTTTTTTTTTTTCTTATTAGTCATAAATAGCAGTGTAACAAAATGATCAGTATAAAACCATGTCAAATCGTTTTTTTTTTATCTGCTATACAAGTATACATTTTTAACCTTTGATCTGTTTTACAGAGACAATTTGGAGCCACCTGGATGTCGAAGTACAAACCACAAGTTTGTTTTACATACATTTGAGAAGCCTGCGACGTGCCATCATTGTTCCAAATTTCTTAAAGGCAGAATATTTCAGGTTAGTGTGATATATAATATAGAGAGTGCTTCAGTTGACAAAGCTTCCTAGCCTAGGTGCCCTGCTAAAACAAAAGCGGCTGCGCTATCTAGAGTATCCTCATAGAATGGAGCCCTCTCGTCTACCGTGTGAGACCCTATTTGCCGAACTAGCTGATGCCAAATGCCCAATAGGCCGTCCGATGGTGAGGTTCAAGGATTGCGTAAAGCGCGATATGGTCTCCTTTTACATTAACTTTTATCACTGGGAAGATTTCGAGGAAGATAAAGAGAAAAGCAGAAAAACCATGTCGGACGGATTTATATCTCATGACAATTTTTGGTTCGAGATGCTGGACAAAAAGCGGAAGCAAAGGCATGCTAAAATTAACATAGCAGCATCTCCCTCAAACTCAATAAGCCTCAAATATATGTATGCGGGTCCAGTTAGTTCGTATAGCCATAAACGTAAGTACCAAAATAATCCGGCCGTCGTTTAAATCGTCTGTCATAGACGTTTTACGCCAGTGATGATGTTAAATCTAATTTATTTATCTCGAAAGCTCAAATTCGACTTTCTAGTACATTAATTCCAGTAGGTACCGGAATTGATGTGGGTAAAATAAAGATTTAGCTGAGAACGTCATTTCACCTGATTTGTGTAATAAATCTGATTTCAAATACAAGCCTACCAATATCAACCTGCATGAAATCGTATTGAAGGATTTTATGTTTAGGGGATCAGACAAGGGGGCGGCGGTGTCAAATGCGACGTTTCAGACGTCATGTAACGTCTCAAAATTGAAAACATTAAAAAATAAGATAGACACTCCTTTTTTTATTTTTAATCATCATTATTTTAGCCCGGGTGCCTCCTTTGTCGACCGTAGGCCTCCTCCATCAACTTCCCGAATGGCAATGTTGCGCCGCTTGTATCCAACGACTTTTTAGTTTTAATACATACATAAAGTTGCAAAAAATATGTAGGCGAGGGGGTTTGAAAGTATGACAACCTGTGACAAGGACTGGAAGGGGTTAAAATATCGTCCTTTAATCCGTCCGTATATCCTTGTGACCTAATTTTTAGTGAGCCCTTAGCATTAAACGTTTCGCGTCTGGAAATATAGTGTCATAATTACACCTTTTCGTTTATCAGGGCTACTTATGCTCAGTGTGCAACGCGTGCGCGCACAAAGACTGCATTGCGCTGTCGGGGCGTTGCGGGGGCGGGGTAACGCCCGCGCCGCCGCTGCCGCCGCACGCGCACCAGCCCGACAACGGACTGCACTACTACATGTGGTTAGTCATTCACGTGTCTTTCGTAATTATTATTATTTAGAGTCCATTTTTATGCACTGCAGGGCTTAAAGCCTTCCTACCCTCTTTTCAAATGATTTTGTCTAATGCAATGCGTTGCCAATCTTTATTATAACGATCCAAGTCATTCCTTCATGTCATTCTTGGTCTGCCGCGTGGTCTTTTCCGGTCTGGGATCCATAAAGAGGTAGTTTTGACCCAAAAATCACCCGAGATGCGGCAGACATGTACAGCTTAATCATATTTTAGCTAGACAGCTTTTTGGAGTGGCCCGTGATTTGTGTTTTGGTGCTTAGTGTTGAGTTTTTTTTACTGCGGCCAGCTTTACACCCAGACTGCTACGGTACATATATAGGTCGCTGGCAAACGCCGAAAGTGGACTTCTGTTCAATGGTCAAAGTCTTTGAGATTTCTTTATGGTCCTATAGACTATGGCCTCTCCTGATAGTTTCTTAAATTAAAGCCAATGTAAAAACAATAACATCTCGACAGGAGTTTTCTCGATAGTTTTAGTTGAATGAGGAGATCGTAGCGTATATGAGTTGATATTTTATTAGTAGCCAGTATTTGAGTTGATCGCTAGTTTAAGGAGTACTAACCGCGACCGGACGATAGATAGGTGATCTTTTCTTACACCGGTTTTCAAATATCCGACCTCCTCCATGTTTCGGTAGGCACGTAAAACAGTGGGTGCCGATTAATATCACTGAGTGATATAGTAGTCGTGAGATCGTGGGGGTTGCACTTCCATCCAACACTACACAAAAACCAGGTTTCTGCGGGTGCGGCGGCCTTAACTGCTGAGCAAAGCAAACGGCAAAAATATGAAGCACTCGGTGAAGGTTACATATTTTCGCCGTTTGCCGTGGAGATCATGGGACCTTGGGGTCCCGAGGCACGTGCTCGGTTTAAAGACATAACGTCGCGCCTAATAGAGGTTACGAGGGATCCAAAGGCTCGTACCTCGGTCAAATGATCAGCATTGCTATCCAACGAGGTAACGCAACCAGTCTATTAGGAACCTACCCCACTTACACCGATGTGGATCAGCTTTTTAAATTCTTTTCTTTGCTCTATATTTTTGTTTTATTTTTATTATGTATTATGTTTTTTTTAAAAGTTTAATTTAGAATTAGTTTCTTTTTTTTAATATTATTATGTATATAGTGTTCTTCTTATTATTTAAATTTAAGTACATTGTAAATATCTTTATTTCTCTTCTATACCAGTGTATAATTTTTTTAAATACAATTTATAAAGCTAGAACTGATGTCCTGTAAAAAATTTAAATACAATGCGTTTCAGAGCTAACTCGCGCGTTGAGGTGTTTGTACCATAAATTTTGGTGATGTCTACTCACGATATATAGCGGTAACAAGACTTTTACTTGATCAATTTTGATTATTTCATGTTATTGCTTTTCTTATTAATATTCGCCTCAAGTACTTTAGACTAATCTACCTCTTTTTGTGTATTGTATAAGATTGATATACATTTAGAAAATTCATAAGTATACAACTATACTTTTATTTAGTTAAGTAAAACGAAATAAACTTTTTGACAATTTAATTTGTGTGTCGACAGGCGGCAACAGGCAATTTCAATATTAAAGGAGTAGAATTCAACTATCCAACTAGACCACATCAACGTATCTTGAGAGGTATAGATCTGAAAGTAGACGCTGGGAAAACCGTGGCCCTGGTCGGCTCATCTGGCTGCGGCAAATCAACTATACTACAACTCATGCAAAGATTTTATGATCCTGATACTGGCAATATAGTAAGTCAAAATTAGATAACTTCTATTCCTAATGTTTTAGGGAACATCAGATATATATCTCGTAACCGTGCAAACTTTTATTGGGAAAATTACTATTAATTATAAACAAGTGACGGTTTAGCTGTACCTTTACAGATTAAAAAAAAACTCATGAACGAAATGACAGTGACACCATAAGTCATGACTAGAATTACGAAGATAAAAAGTTTTATGTCAAATTTTATTATTTTGACGGACTGACTTTTTGTTAACCAAAAGAATCGCATCAACTTTTAGTGGCCTTTTGTAAACTAATAAAGTACGTAAAAGGTCGCGCCGTTATTTTAAGAGGTTAAAATTTTAACTATTGTCAAATTCGAAGATGGGGAACCTTCTCGGCACTCATCTCACGCGGCATTTAGATTTAAAAATGGGAGATAAACCGACATTTGACTATAAAGTCGGTTTCAAATGCACCAGAGGAAAACGTGAAATGAAAGCCAAAGAGGTAGACCTCATATCGGCCCGAATACCACCTAAGTTTAGGGATTACTGTGCCCACTTACTTCTGGATTATCAAGTTTGCCGATACAAGAATATGCCTTTTGTATATAGATGTCATCATGAGCGTCATGCCTATCTCAACTGCGAGCACGACGATTATATTCTAAGAATGAAAGAATTCGAAAGGGAAAGAAGACTAAGAGAAAGAGAAATAAGAGTCAAGAAGTGTTAATCATCTTTGCAATTATTTAAAGCAAAATTACATTTGCTATGCATAACCTTAATAGTTATTCTTAATAAATTTTATATATTTTACATTAATTTAACAATGTATTATTTAAACCCTTTTAGGAATAGTTTTCTCTTAAAAGGTGACATTTAAAGAAACTGTAAAATATTATTTAAAGCACATTTATATAAAAACTTTTTAATAGAATGTTTTTTTATTATATCCGCAAATTCTTAGCATGTCTAAGACATTTGTGGAATGGGTTATATGATTGTAATTGCACTTTCACTGGATATCTCTCCGATTAGGAGAATAATTAGTATTTCCATGTGCAATCTGAAGAAAAGTAGTATTTTAGGAAACATTTTAAATTTATACAAGTATAGTAAGATAGCTTAATTAGATTTATTTGTTGAAAGAAGACCAAAAACATCTATAAAAAGAAAAACAGAAATATTTTGTAATTCCCATTTGAGGAGAATTTTTTTTCACTCATATGGTTACTGGCGAGTGGTGTATGTATGTATGTGTGTGGGTCGCTTCTTGAGAAGTGAAAAATTATATTAAGATAATATATGTAGAATCATGAGGAGGTCGTGACCTAACCAGTAGTCGGCATTTGAGTCGATCGCTAGGTTAAGTAGCTCTTGCTGCGACCGGGTGATAGATGGGTGAACCATTCTAGCTTATATTTGATATCGGACCTCCTCCGTGTTTCGGAGGGCATGTAAAATAGTGGGACCTGATACGGGATATTAGTCGTAAGGTTGTAGAGATGGTGGGGGTTCCGAGAGTGACGTTAGATGGCAATATTTTAACTCGTCCCACAGCCACGCAAGAAACTCGTTAGCCACTCTTTTAAAAATAGTTCTTACAGAAATTAGTTTTTCACATTTTTGCATGTTAACTATTAAGTACAAAGCTGGAGCGACTCAATTCAAAGCAGTTTTATCTTTAATATAAGTTTAATGTCGGAAAGAGAATGGATTTTACGAATTCTATTATAATATTACGCGTTCTCTCTTTTCTTTTATATCAGTAGTATAAAAAACCACCCCAACTGGATATATTTATTAACCATAATATTCTTAAAATATTTTGATCTAACTACATTATATAGTTGTTTCTTCAGGTATTAAAAAAAAGTTATTTACTTTTTAATTTTTTTTCATTCAATTCGTCAGTTATAAAAAAGTTTTATTATTAATTACTTGTATGTTATTCTTTCTTTGAATTATTTTTTTCTTAGAGTATACGAACGTTCTTTAACCTCAGGCAAAGGTCAGTGAGTTTTAAATTAGTACCTACGTCATGTTTAACCAATAATTTAACAGTTATACGCAACTGAAAGAACGTGCAAGCAATTTGTTTGTATGCTAATTAGTTTGTATTGTTTATCATTATAATTACAATGACATTCCAATGGAATACCAATAATTTTCACATTCGGACTTCCAATTGTAATTTTGTAGCATAATGGCTGTGATCTGTGACTTTGATTAAATTTAAAAAAAAACACCAGCCCCCCCCCTCTCCCTCTTCACGCACGATGGTCAACCTATAGTGACTAAGTGTGGAAAATGCAGCCCGCGAAGAAGTGGATAAAGTAGTTTTCATGGTAAAAAATTAATCATCAAAAGATTGCCAAAATTATAATTTGAACAAAGACGTGGTACAATTGTTATATATTTTTTAAAGTAATTTATTTATAACTACGTAGTTAAGTTCGATAATAATTGTATAATCCGGTCGAAGTCGGGGTAAAACAGCGTATTTACAAAAGGGCAACTCAAACGAAATGACAAATTCAATTCCATTGGATTATTGCGTATGAAAATGACCGAGCAATACAAACAATTTCAACGCATTCCTTTCAACGATAATAATAAATATATTAGACTGCGTTCAGTCTAAAAATGTACGCATCTACACTAAATTCCAGTATTCTAAAGTGTGAAAGTGAAAATTAATTGCCACGCTTGCCTGTGTGTGTGCGGCGAATTGAAAGCGATGACTAAAAAGAGAATATTGACGAGCTTGCGTAAACTGCATCTACACACATTTTTGCATGTAGAGGTAAATACTTTGGAGGACCGTGCATTTGTAGACTTGTTGGACTACAATGGCGTAGAGCAATTCGCATTATAAACTCATTTGTAATGGTTATCGACAATGCATAATCTCATTAAAATACCTCGGATTACAATACCGTATTAATCAAATAGATCGAAAATACTAGCATCGCGTGACGCTCAGACTGTTCGCGGTAAATACTTTTATTTTTCTACGCGGACTGTCAAAAGTTCTTTCACCTCGCAATTAAAAAAAATACTTTTTACGCTGGCACTGGCTAGACCTATAAGATTAAAAAAAAATCGATCCATAGACAATATTCTTTTTACGTTTAAATTTCTATCAAAAGTAATAATATATGCTAAATGCTTCATTCTTATTAGTTGATCACTAGCTAGCTACTAGATTAGTAAAGTATTTTTTTTTATTTACTACATAATGTTCATTTTACTGACAGAAGTTTCATTCACCGTGAATTTTTTTTTCGTGCGGAGCATGACTGTTATCACACCTGATCTTCAGTCTTGATGCCATCTAGGGTGTAACGTGCTTGCCTTGAATTAATCTAATGACTCTTGCCTTAAGGATTTCCATGTTGTAAAAAAATAAAATTTTTACGTTGAGAGTATTTTATCCTTTTTCTGCATCGATTTCAGAGAGTTAGGATAAATACTGTATTATTTTATAATCAATACATATTATTTATTATGGTTAACCATTTCCTGGAATTAAAATAACATACGATTGCATACATAGTTCTGCAGATGAATATATTGCTACTATACTGAGACAGCTCTCGAGCGACGGCTTTAATCCTCTTACTGCGTTGAATTTTACTGCAGTCGCAAAGTTAATGAGAAAATATCGTTTTGCATTTCTCTTACCTTTTAATACTTTAATAAATAGATTGTGAACTTGCCCCAATATAATAGATTAATCGCCAATAGGCGATATACGGAAAGGCTATTTTTATTACAATAGCCTGAACGAAGAAAAGCTGGAGTGAGTTACAAAAGAAAAAAAAAATCCATTATTATAAAGCCACGTCCATAATAGTGTATAGTTACACTTTTGAGAAAATGTATTGCAGACTTGTTTACACTTAGTGTATACGTCGAAGTGTATTCTATTTTTGTTCTTTAACATATTTAAAATATTATTTCGTGAACGACGAATTTCGTTCATTTGAGTTAAAATTTGAGAATATCTTACCAAGGTCAGTTTCACGTCTATTTAGTTCAACACTAATTGAACATGTGCAATTTTGACGGGAATTTGTAAACGTTGTATCGTATTGTTTTTGACTAATTAAAGGTATGTGACGTCGAGAAGCTTTTGTGCCCCCACACGGAGGAGGTCGGATATCAAAAATAAACCAGTGCTAGAATGGGTCACCCATCTATCACCCGGTCGCAGCCAGAGAAACTTAACTTAGCGATCGACTCAAATGCCGACCACTGATTAGGCCACGACCTCCTCTCCAATAGCAAATTGTTATATTTCACAATTAATATAGGTACATACTGTCATCATGACTTCGCATTGACGCCATCTTATAGTAAAATGTATACATGTGTGTGTAAATCGCTTGGCGTTTGTGTGCGTGAGGTTTTATTTTAGTAATTGAATGTGTTAACAATGCATATTTCATAAAAATATTATAATTCACAGGCCATCCTCTACAATAATACATAAACTAGAATTGTGCCAAATTTCATAATCTTCCGTCATAACAATTTTCGTGTAATGGTACCGAAAGTTTTTGCTTCACGTATTAATATATAGATTAATAATAATGTATAAAAAATTCCGAACTTATCGTAGACGCTCACGATACTAGACCAAATTTTGTTAAAAATAAATTATCAATTTATCACACTTTTACAAGAGAAAGCTCTTTAGCATACGGATTTTTCTGCATACACACATACCATCATAAATAAAGAAGACTATAAAATAGTTTTATTGTTACAACAAATAATAATTAAACATGAAACAACAATTAAATTTACGTGATTTGACATTCATTTGCAACACCATACTTAAAATTTAAGGGAAATAATAAACTAAACTAACTAATCAAAATGCATTTTTCTCGTGGATATTGCCAAAAGAAACATTCTCAATGTGTAATAAACATCCTTAAATGTACTGATCATGTTAGACTATCGGATTTAGTTAAACAAAGTCCGGAATGATAAAAATAATTCTTATAGATTTTAGTACATTGTAATCCAAAGCAACAGGTTCTAAATTATCTCTCTGCTTATAGTAATAATGTTTTCCTTGTTTATCCATCAATCAAAAATCTCTTTTAGGAATTACCCGGCAAATAGTATCAAATGACGAATTAAATGTCTATTTTCCTAGACTAACGGTTCTAGGAATTTGGAAAAACTTTTTACAATTCCAACGCATTGATTATAATATTATTCCAAATAGTTAACGGGCAAAGAATTTAGAACGGGAAATTTATTCGTCCTGAGCTTACATTCCAATGGGTAGGTAAAGTCATTTGTTAGTAAACGATTACTCAAAAAAGATAAGGATAATAGACACGAACTAATTAAATTAAAAAAGGACATTAATTCGAAGTCCGAAGTAAATTATTATAACTCCAAATTCCCAACTTCACAGTACAGCATTACAAACATGTAAATTGAAATGAAATCCTCGTTATATAACACATTTTTGTAAACAATTATATATTCAAAAATGACGATTACATTATTGTTTACAATAGTATATTAAAAAGTGACTGATATATTAAAATTTTCGTAATGTTCTACTATAAAGCTGTGATAGGTATGAGGTACCGAATTAACATAATAATTAGCGGACCCGGCAGACATTGTCTTGCTGAATTTTTGCTCGTCTGTTATTAACCGTTCTCCTTTAAGTCTTTTCCAGAAAACGTGATACTGTCCGTATGCTTTATGTACTAATAATTTTACGCAGCAAGTCAGACAAAAAGTTTAGAACGAACGTCAACTATTTGAGGTATTCTGAAGTAGGTGGCTACCAAGTCTGCATTTTGTTTCTGAATAATCTTTCGCCTTTTCTTTTATTTCTTTTCTTTTAAACCTTGATACACCAAGAGGAATAAAACAAAGCCATTCATATATTTTCGAGTTTTAGCGAGACTAACGAACAGGGATTGATTTTTATATATAGAGGTTAATTTTATTAACACCTTGGTCTTGAAATTAGCGCTTAATTAAGTGTTGGATCAATTTCTTCTCAATCTCTGTCTCGTTTAATGGTATTCTAGCGGAGGGCTTTAATTAATATCTTAAAAAGCTCTTACTTGAAGGTATTATAAGAGAAAGATCCTCAACAGCTCATCCGTAGAAGGGATGGACTGAAATCTGCAAGGTACCCGGGTCAATCTCCAACGCCGCTACGGTATAATCGCATCCACTTCTAACACAATTTTTTGACATAAGCTTAAGAGGGTAAATGGGAATTTTAGACATACCTTTCTTATAAAAAGGAAAGGGATACAGAAAGCATAAATGTTTGATAGGGCACGAAGACTTTTCCAAATCTAGAGCCATGACCACCAGTTGCATGAGTCTATACCCTGGAAATCTAATTTGTGTAAAGTGTTAAATGTTTTTATTTTTATAACATTAAAGTATTAAATGAGGAGATCATAACTTTATCAGAAGCTGGTACTAGAGTCTATCTCTAGGTTAAGCAGTTCTTACCGCGACAAGGATATATGGGTGAACGAACCTAACACTGTTTTTTTTTTAAATAATCGAGTATTTGGGAAGGTACGTGAAACAGTGCGTCCCGATTAATATCACCGAGTGATATTAGTCGTGTGATTTGAGGGTTCCGGGGATTTTTTATTTTATTTTATTTTATTTTATTGATAAGGGACACCAACAGTGCACACACATAACATTTTACAAAGTAGGTAATTTTGGTCATTTTTATTATCAAATAATATGTGGAATAAGTAAGTTTTTGCGATTTTCCAAAAATCAGCTTTTTTGAGGCAGACGTGGAAACATTTACATCGCTTAAGGATTTGTGGTGAAGATAAATGTATAAAAACGATAATGCGCACAAATGAATTAAACATGCTCACATTTCCTTGTTTTGCAAATAAACCAAGCGGCAATACCTCAACGGGCAATCGCTCGGATTTCATTGCATGCGATACACGGTTCGAACTCTACCCCTGTCCTTTTATTTTTCTAACAAACTCTCTAATAAACATTGAGAAGTAACAGGGCATGAGCTAAAAATCACAACCATTAATTTTTAGTTTAAAGACGACCAATACCGAATATCATTATTATAATTTTTCTGAGATATCATATTTATGATGTTGTTTGCCTATATATTTTATATTAACGTACATCTAATTTTAATTAATATAATAATACATTATTTTTAGTTTCTGGGGTCGCACTGGCACCTGAAACTGAGCTTAAGGTATTTCAGGAGCTAGGGCCTTATAATTTAATCATAAATTACCATTTATTTAAAGGATCTTATCATATCATATCGTTACCTGTAAGACTATACTGTAATCCCTCCTATAACACGTTAGATTTATTCTGTGTTATAGGAAAACGCGTTGTAGGAGTATTCTCGTACAACGCGGTTTGTACGACCCAGAATATAATATTATTTATTTATTTTACATTATAGAATACTATTAACGCGTTATATGAGTACCGTTTCATAGGAGGGATTATAGTACAACTTATGTAAGTAGGTTTAGTAAAATGAATAAACGATTATTATCAATAAATGAAAACATCTTCCTTCTAAGGAAAGAATTTGGAATTTGAATGAAGAAGGTATTGTATGGCAATACATCGCCTAAATCTACGCAACGAATTCTTGATTTAAAAAGTATTAAGAAATTTATTCTCTTGAATCATAGAAAGAAATTGTAAGGCCAATAAAAGAGGTCGTAATACCAAGAAGCTACACACATTAACTTAACCCAATTTATCTTTAGTTAGTTTAAAGGTACCTTTACTTTGTAGTTCGCACGAAATTGCAGCTATAAAGGAAATACAAGAGCAAAAAACATTCAGACTAATTCCAGCAGTAGTTAGCAATGTTCAGTTATGTTTGAGCTTAACCGCGTGAGCCTAGATCTCTATCATTCATACTAATTCTTCACCTCACTTAAGATCGTTGCAGTTGGCGATAAGAAAATCTAAACTTTGCACTTTGTTACTAAAGGAATAAGGTTGATAATTAAATGCGTGTCACAAATTGAACGCATGCAGATAGAGGTGTATGTACACGTTGAAACTTTTGTCACACTATCTGGATTGGATCTGCTTCCAAGTTTTACGGTAATCGCACCCGCTGCATTTGTACTGTGAGGTATTTATGTTTATTGTTGTTTTTAGTGGCGGCGTATTATTTTTTCCTACGGCGGGCTGAGTTATTGTTCCACAAATACAATTATTTTACACCACAGCCAGAGGTAAGGAACGCTTCATACTTTTATGAATTGTTAGGAATCTGGACATAGAGATAGCTATCTCGACTGGACATTATGTTATATGTTTTAATAAAGTTACACTAACAAAGTGCTTTGATAATAATGTTTAGGAGTATGATACTAAAGTAAAAATTTAAATGCTTAATTCGAAAACGAAGCAAGCGTTTAAATAACATAGTGAATAAGTTAGCAAACTAACGAAGTTGTTAAAAAAGATAGTGTTTCGCTTGGTTAAGTTTTATTATTACTAATGCTTGCTTACTTTATATTTTTTATTGATAATTTGTTAACTACAACTTATATTTAGTGTATTAATTTAGTGGAACGCACTTTTCCTGTATCACAGTTTCTTTTAACTAGCACAGGATTAAGGGTCCCAAGTCAATTGTACCAAATGTAACAGTTTCTTAAAATAAATAAATAAATAAATTTCAGTTGTAAAAGTTATCTCGACTCATATTGGATTTTTGTTGAAAATTATTTTTGGGTTGTCCTGATCTCGCTTAATTGACAAATGACATTTTTTTCATACTGCTTTCTTTAAAGTGCAATGGTCGCTACTTTAGAATTCTTCCATTAAAAGTCGTTCGCACGAAACTTTTTATCTTGAATGCTAAATTACTATTTCCTAAAACATTCGGCCAGTGTCAGGTTTTATGGAGGAGACACAATGGAGGTTTTTTGGTAACAGTTATGAATCATAACAACATAACATGACCACAAATTTCATCCACTTAAATTCAACTAATATGGGACTTGCTACATCCGCTAATAGCGGACGAGCCAACATTTGAGCAAGAAATCGTCCGCAGGGTCCGCTAGTTTTATATATTTACTAATCTTTATATTGTGCAGCGTTGTAAATCATCACCATCATATCAGCCGTTTGACATTCACTGCTGGATGGCGCGCCAATTCCAACGATCCTCAACTGTTCTCACCGAGTTTGTACCCCTGTTTACATAGCTATTTATACAGATATAGTGGTAATCAATAAATATCCCCTAGGGTAATATTTGTAATAACCAGACTTATTCCAAGCTTTCGTTACTAGATGAAATTAGTTTTGATAGACACCGATAGTTCTAGTTAGATATCATATTTAATATAGAAATTGTGATTATAGCCGTTTTAAAATATTTTGTATACATTTATAAAGTTTTATATCCGAACACTTGTTGCATACAGAATTCGGGAGTGATACAGTCGACACAAAGGGTGATTGTGAGCCAGCCTACCCTCGTGAGCTCCTCACAGCCCATAGCTGTTGTCAAAACCACCATAACACAGGTTCATAGCACTGCACGGCTTTCGTAATTGCATGAGAGAATATTTAAAAACACATATTGTATTAGAACCAAACGAAAATTCGGAAATAGTAGTTTAGCCAGAAAAAAATAATATTTTTGGCAGGCAAAACAGTGCTATATACATAATATATTTTATTATAAATATCGACAAAAATTCTGCTTTTTGTTTGTTAATGTTATTGCTCAAAAAATTCGAGAGTATTATTCTGAAGGGTAGTTGGAGAAAACAAACTACCCTATATTATTTAGTCTTTATTAATATTCTGTCATATTATCGTAGGCAGTTTTTTGTAGTTAGTGTTATGTATGAAGTAAAAATAGTATTTTTATGTGTATGAAGAAAGTATTAATGTATTGCCTTTTTATTCAGGAAGGTAGATTGATCTTTATATATGCAAATACTTTATAATATCCTATAAATATATCTTTAAATTGCGACCACAATTTGCAAAATTTAGAGACAAATCTTTGTAAATCGAACAATTTAATTTAATTCTTTTGTTGGGAATACTTTGTCTTATTTAAGATTTTATCTGTTTAAATTAAAAGGGCATATTTTGAGTTAAAAAATATTTCAAGTTATTGAATTATGGCGGAAATTACAGTCGATTTTGGGCTTCAAGTTAAGACAAAGTAGTCTAGGCAGAAGTATCCGTAACATCGCTCGTCATTTAATGCTGCTCATTGGGTCTTATTTCATTTGCATGGGCTTATAATGTATTATGGTATTTTCATTGTAAATATTTATTGGTTGTGGTACTTTTTGCATTATATATTTTTGTTATACCATTTAACCCCAAAGATGGTGTAAATATGTACTAATGTAATTTTAATACATACAGAACGCGCCGCAGATAACTCCAAGCCAACAGCCAATAATAACAACCCAACCTCAGCCACACAAAGCGCAAATAGTGAACCCAACGCCCCAACAGCAGATCGTGATGACCCAAAAACAACCGTCCGCTTTAATCAATTCCACGCCGAACAACCAGATGGGCAGCAACCAAATTGTGGGAAGCAACCAGCAGATAATACAAGGCAACCAGCAGTTGTTGCAAGGCAACCAACAGATCATCGCGGTGTCCAACAATCAGCAGATCATCATGAACGCACCGATGAAGCAAGGGGTGCACAGGGTTGTTCAGCAACCGCAAAGGAGTCAAGTCACGACTGTGCCTGTCAGTAGTTCGATGACAACCAGTGAGGCTAAGTCCGCGCCTGTGCAGTGTTCGGTAAGATGTTGTACTACATAATCCTTTTGTTATATCGTTTGAATCAGTTTGACACTTTTATCAGATATATATATTTGTTAAAATGTGAATTCTAAAGGTTCACTTAGGCTGTAGCCTAATTTTGTGAATAAATGAAACCCTTTTGAAATATTAAAGAGAATTGTAGCTGTTTTTTTTTTACGTTTTGATATTATCTATTTTCGCAGAAAACCCAACAACCCCTTATGCGACAAGTGATCACGCGACAACCAGTGATGGTGGGGAACACCAAGATAGGTGATAAAGAAATGGTCATCACGCAACCGGTCACAGAGGTAATTGAATGACTGACTAAGGCATTTTATTTATTTTTTTTAAAGAATAGGAATACTTTTTAGGTGTGACTAATATTCCCTTTTCCCTCTCCTACTAAGCTTAAATTAAAAGCTTGTATTAGGAGTGGGTAGGACAATTCCTCCTACAGCGGTGGGGTTTGAACCGGGCACCTTGCGGATTTCAGTCCATAGCTTATACCGTTGAGCTACTGAGATCTATATAACGAAAGTTTCAGATATTAAAAGAGGTGATTTAAAATTTCGACTTTTTTTTTAAATAGAAAGGTCCAAATACTAATATTATTTTCGACAGTTATTAAAAAATGTGACTCGAATGTTCGTGGGTACGACCTTGTCAAATTTAGCCGAAAGAAAGCCCCTTAGACTGCTTTAAACTGGTCCTATCCAAAAATCCGTTCTTAGCGGGTGTGTACTAACTGTAAAATCCATGCCAAATTTCATCATTGTACGTCCTGCGGTCTTCGGCTTCTTCAAGAGTCTAGGTGTGACCATCAGGGGCCCCTTGCTACAATAATGCGTTAAGGTACGACAGCTAAGTAATTGTATTATGGAAAGGAATTTAAGTCTTATTGCATATTAAATAGAGTTCAAATACCTTCGTATACTTTCACTATTGTAAAACACAACCTTACATGGGCTCCTTTAATATTCATGTTGCCCTTAAATACGATTTAGTAAAAAAAAACATATACTTAGTACTAAAGAGAATTTAATTTGAAATTGTAATATCCTAAGAAAAAAAAGTATGGCGGAATACGTTTTATCGTGAATGTTAATGAAGCTTCTGCGACATTGTATTTCCAATAAAACACGAAGGAAAAGCTCTTTCTGGAACCCTTCTTCCTAACGGGAACAATAAACAAATAAATAAAACCATAGCTAAGTAATAACTTAGCTATAATTTCGTATAGGATGGAGTCACTTTCTCGGTATTGCAATTCCACAGTAGATATCTGGCTACCTTGAACTGAAATCTTCCTCTATTAAACAGTAAACTTCAGTTCTTTAACAGTTGAATGATACAATAGAACAGGGGTTCCTAAGCTTTAAAGATGTCGAAACACTATATAAATACTTTTTATTTTATGAAATTCCATATGAAATGATAACGATCAACTGAATTTTATACAAGAAAATGTTTTTTAAAGAAATGTGTTATACATGTAATATATTTTTAAGTGTCTTAAATCTATTTAAGATTATTCCAGACTCATCCAAAAAAACATATACTTACTACATAACATATAAGTATGTAGTTTATACATGTAAATTAATTTACAAATGTGACAAACAAAATGAACTAAATATCATTTTTCACCGTTGTAAATTAATTCAAAGAAAGTTAAAGATACCTTCAATTAATAAGTTTTCATGTGAAGACGGATTTTTTATTAATGTATTATGAATAATTATTTTATAGTACGTTATTATGTCGATAATTGTATGCCATATATATCCAATCTTGATCATATAATTTGCGCCATTTCAAAAAGGGACAAAATTCGTTGCTACCTCAGAAAACTTCAAATAAATTACGTTCGTACTAGATTTTTTGACTGACGTGCCATTAAAAATTATTATATGTTGAAAATACGGTTAGTGACACGTTTTATGGAAAAGTATATAGACGAGATATGTTAATTGAATACTAGCAGACGAGGCGAAATTCGGGCAAGACAGCATCTGCCGGGTCCGCTAGTAATATATTTTTTTTATTTATTGTGGGGAAACAAAAAGCTACATTAATAGTTTTTTAACTTAAATTATTACATACGCCAAAGTTTCCAAATGTTCGCGGAACCCTGTTGACTATTCTACGGAACCCCTAGGTACCGCGGAACCAAGTTTGGGAATCCCTGCGAATAGAACATATCCTGTAACTTGGAGTTGTTACTACACAGCCGAAGTTAAGGCGGGGTGATGCAGGCGCAACTTCGCGGCAAACTTTGCAGTTGCAAGGCATACCTCCCTAATTGGGTAAATATAGAAAGCGGAGAACCCAAATCAGGAGTACCTTCAATGTATGCGTACTCAAAACTGTATCAGATATGTGTAGTTTAAAATTAGTAACAGTGGGTACACTGTTTTCAACCTAGGAGCGTGCATATAAACTTCTATCCTTTAGTTACTTCTAATTATGTAACATAGTAAATATGTTTTCTTAAACATGCGCGGAAATAGTGTCATTACATGTGAGAAAAGAATACACGAATATAAGGCGTTAGGCCATATATACCTACAGTTTGTCATTAAAACGCCAAGAAGAAGTAAAAGCGTTTAAGTTAAAAAGATTTTTCACCTATAAGGCGTTAGGCCATATATACCTACAGTTTGTCATTAAAACGCCAAGAAGAAGTAAAAGCGTTTAAGTTAAAAAGCTTTTTCACCTATTTTGTTTTATGCTATGCAAAGATTAGACTCCTTGGTATGAAGCTGCCTTTATAACGAATGTTTCAGCGTTTGCATACCAAAATAATAATCAGTATTGTAAGCTAATTTCGTACATAGTGCGGTGAAATAATTAAATTAATATACACAACGTTGACAGCCGTGAAATATCTACGGTGCGATAATAACGGAACGCGCGAATAAGCTGTTAAAACCGCAAACGCTGATATACATGCATTCGCGTATGTGTCCGTGTGCCCGCGCACGGATGGGTGTGTGTGTGATACATAATAACTCATTACGTAATTAGAACGATAAACTAAAACCTATTTCTGAGCTCACTCTAAGGTGTTGTTCACATGTCGATTTTATTCCAGTTTATCATGGTCGATTTAATTTTTTTTTATATAACAAGGGGCAAACGAGCAGCTGGTACTCACCTAAGTGACTGCCGACGGCCATGGACAACTGCAATACCAGAGGGCTCGCAGACGCGTTGCCGGCGTTTGAGAAATGAGTATGCTCTTTTCTTGAGGGTCCCTAAGTCGTATCCGTTCGTAAATACCGAAGTTGGCATGTTAATGTATTTAATGTAAAATGAAATGTTGGAATTACCTGGTGAAACCCAGGTCATATATAATGGCAAGATGAATGGACGACATAAAGAGGATGACAGAAGGTAGCTTAATGCGACTGGCAAGAGACAGGGGAGAGTAGCTTAAAAGAAAGGAGACCTATGCCCAGCTGTGGGCGATTAAGAGCTGATCATGATGATGATAATGAAAAAGAAATGTTGCTGTTAATGATAAAATGGAATGAAAGATTCTAAAACCGAGATCATAATGGGTATGTTTGTTTCTTCCATAAGCCTTCATCTATCTAAAAGGACTTTTCTTGGGATGTACAAATACTCCTTACTTACTGACTATGGTGTCCTACACATAAGTTGTATAACATTGCAAGCACTCTAGGAAGATGAGGACCTGCATACTTAAGATGTTCGATGCTGAGGCCGTCATGGCCAGGAGATTTTCCACGAGACATTGCTAATATATTACGAACGTTCTTAGCTGTAAATCGAACATTAACCTCCAAAATGCATTATGTAAAATAATTTTGATTGAGACTTACAGTTACATGTTCTTTATACGTATAGAGAGATATATCTACCATTATAGTTTCGAAAGTATATTTATTTAAAGATTTGTCCTTCAATTACGCTCCAACTGTGCTGCGGATTTCTGTAAATTATTTTAATTTAGGTAATATATAGTTTAGGTATAGCAATTGCATCCGTGCGAACGAAAATGCACATAGCAAATGCGGAATAGAATATACTTAATGCTCTATTGGCATCTGATTGTTCAATTACATACAACCTTCATATCATTAAGACAAAAGTTAATAGGTATCTTCTAGTCAAGCACGCTAAATCTTAGACCGTGTCGAAATTTTCCATTACATGTGATTGTAAATAAAAACATGTCGCCATGACAACAAATAAAAATTAAAGCATTCCCAATTTAGTCGAACACCTTAAGAGTAAATACAAAAATATACCTTTTTTAAATATATATGTTAATAAATAAAGCCTTAAATTAGGTCCTCAGGTACATTTAAAGGAAATGTCCGATCTTAAAGAGGTCAACGTCTTCTTAGTCAGTATTACTTTGAATTTTAATGTTATTCATAACCTTTTTCAACCTACCTGCTGGTCCACAAAAATTTGATAAGTGACCTTTCGCGACGCTAAACGGATCGCACTCACAAATATTTTAAGAACATAATTTAAGTACAAAAATATATTTCTACTAAAAATTTTTAAGAAGAAAATACACCGATAAAGCAGACTCTTAGGGTGTTCTAACTATAAGAGCTAATTTCTCCAAGGTACTTTGGTACTGTAAATAATAACGGGCATCGCAAGTCAATCATAATTAGGTAAATTAAATTTTGGCTTTTGTGATGTAAAAAGTGGTCAAAGGCGTGTCAAGACACGCTTATATAGAATGGTTCCGTAACTGATACGCGATAAAAGTATTTGTTAAATGACTTCAAAAGTTATGTTCGATTTCACTCAAAATAATTTTCCTACTTATTTAGCATGTCGTATCAATGTGGAAAATTTTAAGTCTTTACTACGTATCATTATTGGCCTATTGCAGTCTACTGCTGGTGATAGACCTCCCGCAAATCGCGCTATTTCACCCTGTTTTCGTCGCAAGTCGTCATTCCACTTACTTCGCTGCTATACTATATAGAAGTTTGGAGATCCTAGGGGAGGACCACCTTGCGGGTAGACGGACGGACAGTACGACACTATAAGGGTGCCTTGTAGAACTACGGAACTCTAAAAATGGAACGGAAGTGTTGTAGGACAACCAACTGGGATCAGGTTATAGTTGCTGTACTTAATGTAGAAGCTAAGAGACGGTAACGAATCTCGGCGCCGAATCTGAGTGTATTCTTTGTCTCTTTCGTGTTTATTTATACTTTCTTTCTTCTTTTTCCGAGTCGTTCCCTCGTTAAATAACTCTGATTCTATTAAATCTTGGTAGAACTACAAAGAAAAAGATTTCCTAATGGGTTATCATGATTTTTAGTGGCGGAAGAGTTTTAATAAATTTAACGTGAATAATTTAATTATGTCTGACTCGCGTTGAACTTTGACACTTTGATAACCGTCGTACTTATGCATATCTAAGGTTAGTGCAATTATGATTTGTTGCATTTACGAGTATCATTACATGCGAAGTGAAATGGGGCATATTATATGACTTTAGTTAAATTAAAATATGGTGACATATAGCCATAAGATCTACGTAATGTCTACAGTTAGACTAATATAAATAATATTATAAATTTCAAAAGTCTTGTATCTTCAATCCTTATCTAAATGATACGAATGTCACATAAATTAGTATTACGCCTACAGCTGGTGTTTATGCAAACGGTGGGTCTTATGCAGGTCAGGCGAGATAGCATCTAACGTTCGTGTTTATTTCCCTGTACTTTAGCTGCGATCAAGCTGCCATAGACTAGTTGACTATTTTTCAGAAACTAGTTAACATTATGTCTTGCAGTTAACTATAATTAAAATATATAATTTTCCGCGAAAAATAAACTTTTACCCGGTTAAGTCTCTCTCAGGAGGTCGCCTGGGATAAAGAGCTGGACGACATTGCCAGTAAGTTTCCCTTTCAGCCGCCAGCGCAATCTTCATCGGCGGGCTGGTGGGCATCGCCAGCAAGTTCTCCAGGGAGTACATGGCCGCGTTCGTGAGCGGGCAGTCGCTGGGCGGCATCATCGCGGCCGTCGCGCAGATCGCGTCGCTGGCCTTCAAGATCTCGCCGGCGCACAGCGCCCTCATCTACTTCTGCATCGCCGACGTCGTGCTCGTCGCGTCGCTGGCGTCGTACGTGCTGCTGTACAGGATCGACTTCTTCACGCACCACGTGCTGCGCGGCGCGGGGCTGGCCCCCAACCGCCACCGCGAGGCCTCCATGCTGCTCATCCAACCAGTGTTTACCTAAAGTAGCGGTGTTTAATATGTAAAGATATACGGAAGCGGGACTGGTTCGGAAGATCCGATTACTTGGAGCTAACGGTTGTGATCTTGATACGCCCAGGTCGAGTTGACTTGCCGGTCATTAGCTGTCCTAACATAAGGGCCACCACACACTAGCGACTTAGCCATACCAACAGCGACTAGCGACACAGTTGAAGCGACTCAAAATTACAGAAACTACGATGTGTTGTGTTACTGAAGTGGATTTTGGGATGCAATATTTAATCGTTTTTCTCTCATTTTTATTATACTACAAGCTGTACCCTGGAACTTCGTTCGTGTGAACTCAGTGATTTTGTTAACTTTTGAGAGTTTTTATTTTTGTTTGCGGAACCCTTATATATAACCCTCATGCATCATATTTTCTAAAACTAAAAGAGCCTATATTACTTGCTGCAACATCCACTATTTGCCAGTGAAAGTCCCGTCGAAATCGGTCCGCTTCAGAGATAGAAACATAGACAGACAGACAAAAATTTTAATTCGTAAAAAACACAGTACCTTCAATTTTTTATATGTATAGATTTATAAAACCTATTTTAGGTTCAAGCAAAACGCAGAAGAATAATGTCACAAAAACAACAAATATCATGTCGTAATATCGTTGTAATTTTGCGATTTCTGAAGCTAAAAGTCGATAGTCTGCAATGGCCCTAAGAGATAGATAAACATTTCTTTATTTGGAGTATAGAATATCCCAGTCTGACCGTTCTTGTAAAAAAACGTTATTATTGCTTAGCAATATCGTTTCCCAGAACTATGGAATTAAAATGGTTTTTGTTAAATAAAAAGATTGTAGGAGATCGTAATTAAATCATTGGCCGGCATATGAGCGATCGCTAGGTTAAGCAGTTTTTACCGCGGCCGGAGGATAAATGGGTGATCCATTTTAACACTGGTTTTCCAAAAACCTCTGACCTGCTCACTTCAAACAGTGGTTCCTGATTAATGTCACTGAGAGATATACATATGTCGTGAGATTGTAGAGATTGTGAATCAAGAGATTGAAGAAGAAAGTGTTCCTAGCATTATTTTAAAATATAATAGAAAGTAATATGATTGGTTCAAGCGTGCAAACCAATGAACGGTCAGTAAGTATCCCGGTCTGCAACAGTGACGTAAGAGGTCGCCGTGACGCAACGCTATTGTAAACGATTGTTTAACTCGACGGCGCATCTCATTGACACACTTCCACCATAACTTTGCAGTAAGGAATGTGCGGAACCTTGCACAAATTCGAGAATATAAACAACTAACTGTTTCCCGATTTCGTCCGCGTAAAATTAAACTTGCAAGAGCCCACAGACCTCCTTAATGTAATCCTATTGAAAAATCCGTTTTTAGCGTACTCTTATGGCTACTAATTATAAATTACTTCCTCGCCTAATTTCACCTTTGTATATCCCGCGGTTTTCGAGATTTCACTGTTAGGTGATCTTTCTCATTTAAATGCACCTTCAGATTAAACACAGTTTTGTCTTCTCCTTAGTTATCCCGGTCTAGTACCAGGGTCCGCTTAAATTTCACAGCATGGGGCGTTGACCAGACGGCAATCGGTCATCTTAACTCGCCTAATTTGTCGGTCATCACCGACTGCCATCTGACGTCATCCCCAGAACCCCCACAACTTCTAGAACGACTAATATCAAAGTGACATTAATCGGCATCCACTGTTTTTCCCTCCAAAATACGAAATACAGTTCCATCTGTTCCTGCGATATACGTTCCCTTGATCTCCACTTCCCTCTTTGATCTTTCTTCTTTCTAGATGTAATTGTAAGTGTTTTTATTATAAAATAAAGTGGCCAAGAGACACGCTTATATAGAAGGGTGCCGTATATACGAGTAATACGCGATAAAGATATTTGTTAAAAAAATTCCAATTTCACACAAAATTATTTTCCTGATAAGTTTTTAGTATGTTCTATCAATATGGAAAATTTTATGTCTCTATATCTAATAGTTTAGAAATTCTAAGGGAAGATACACTTTGCGCGCGGACAGACGGACGGACGGACAAACCAGAACTACGAGGGTTCCTTGCAAGGCTATGGAAACCTATGGATTATTATATACATCGGGCCACTTTTATATCAGATAAGGTATAATTCGAGCTGGTGTCTACAAGGTACTCGTGTCTTAGATGCGGCGTTTCATAACCGAGGAGTCAACAAGCGGCTTAGATTTCCTTAAAGCTATCTGATAACACGCGACACAGCAGTGTGGACTTTCGTAGTTTACTCGGTTTGTTTAATGAAGGCTGTGTTTAAAAACAAAATAAGTGCCGCTATTTGGTATTAAGGTCCAGTTTCACAGGGTATATAGTTTAATCCTTTTTAGGGTTCCGTAGTACTAAAAGAAAGGCGTATAGTTCAGTCCTTACGTAAGTTGCCCCCCCTAGCATTTCCTAACTACATATTAGATGTAGAAATTTGAAATTTTCTATTTTGATAGAAAGCTAAAAACTCATAATGAAAATTATTTTGAACAATATCGGACTATAACATTTGAACTTTTTAACAAATACGTTTAACTTCAAAAAAAGAGATTCAGATAAAAGAATCATGATATGTCATAGCCTTTCACCTTATGGAAGATCACAACTTAAGCACACATTCGTTATGAATTCTTATCGATGTCGGATGCAAAATAACCGGGTTGAATGTAATGTGTTACGTCACTAAGTAGGTTAATATTGATAAAACGATTAATATTTAAAATAAAGAAGTGAAATGAAATTTGTATTCCTATTTTCGTCTTCACGGCGTTTATTGATACAGGATAACATCCCTAAAGATTTTTGTTAAGATGTAGGTATCTTATGCCGTTAAAAGTTTCGTGCAGATAGAACCGTGCAATAGGAAATAACGTTGCATTTATGCCGGAGCCAGATTTAGCTTCATTTAAATGATCATGTAGTGTGGCCGGGGACTTTGATAACCGCGCAAAGTTTTGTAATACTTTGTAGTCTTCAAGGAGAAAAATGTACAAACACTTTGAGCTATGTCTGGCTCCGGCATTAGAATAATGCCCCATATTTTGTTTTTAAGACGACTAGTAAGCATTAAGCATCAATTAACATAACTACGATTATAATTATGTAATCCTTTTAACGTTTTTGCAAAATAAATATTTATTATGCGAGAGACGCGAATATCGAACACTTAATGAATTAAACGTGCGGCTATATTATGTTAGCTGTTAAGATACTCTATTTTTCTAACAAAAACATTATAGTTGTGCATAGCTTAATGTTTCTTACCGAAAAAGACGTCTGAGTAGCGTAAAACAGAAAGAAAATATAATATTAAATAATTGATTTTAAACATAATATGTGTATTATTTATATGTCATCATAGATTTGTCATGATGGGCCACTACAAAATTTTAATCAACACACAGATGAAATAAAAACAATTACAAATACAAAGTGAGTAGCACTTTGATTTTTTATGTATATAATTGCAGTATAGATAGATAGATAGACAATTTATAGATAGATATACCTATACATTATTTATAATGAAGCATTAAATAAATTATGCTAGGCCGTTATTTGTATATACGTTGATACATTTTATATCTGCAAAGGTTATACACGTTAATAGATCTTCCAATATTTATTTCACTAACATGGACCTCTCACAGGCAGTACTCAGCCATTTGGCTAGATTTCACCATAAGGACCATTTTGGCTGTCATAAGTATAAACAATTAATTTAAATGCTATGGTCATATTGTTCTTACAAACCATTATGTAAGTTCATATTACGTAGTTGAAGCAAAATAACCTTATTGGCTATTATTTTAAAGCGGTTAATAAACAAGCAAGTATAACTTTATTATTTACCTTCAAAACAGCGATGATGAGTAGCGTACATATCAGAATTGTGAAACACAAGTTGACGGTGAGAAATATTCTTGGAACTGTAAATAAAATAACATTTATATGTTTTTAAATCAATATTAACATTCATAGAAACTTTAATATTACTTATTATTCCATTAAGTATAGTCAGTTTTTACTCTTTATATCTAGGTATAATTAATTACATAACTAATATGCTATGCATCATTTTGGTGCGGTCAATATGTGACAGGAAATATAATTGCTTAATGGACGTTATATTTTCTTTCAGAACTGTCAATTAATGAGGACTTGACTCAGACACTCCTAGCAATATCATTTCGCTTGAGACAGGGAATGATGAATGATGCCAGCCATCCCTAGTTTTTTTTTATCCAAAAGCTTATCTTGGAGGTAAACATTCCGTCTACATAAGTGATTAGAAACTTGTCTTTTATATGACAACATATGAATCCAATTTGATGTTTAGTAAACCAGTAATAAAAATCCAAATATTTATATCTTTCTCTTTAAAATATTAACAGGGATACTCACTGTCCATGTCAGCCAGCTTTTTGTCAAAATCTTCCGCGAAGATGAACGTCCTGTAGGAGACATAATGTTTGTCTGCAACCCATATGGTTATGATCGTCGCTATGGAGAGGAGGATGCCCAGGACAGCCGTGATCAGGGTCCCGGTCCTCACTGAGGCACAGCAGCAGCATTTCTCTAATCGCTTCATCTTGTTCTTTGGTGTTTATCACTAAAGGTTTATAACAGTCTTTATGATTTTCGTCTAATTCGTTGGTTTCTGCTCCTTCACCGTCTCATGGTTCCTGTAATAAAGAAAGATGATGTTTATTGAAAATTATTAAGATGAATGCCTTTATTTGTGTACAATAAAACGAAGATTTCCTTGTTTTAATATTGTAAATCGTAATCTTAAATTTTATCTACGTTTTATAGTTTCACTTTAGAAACAGATTTTATTGCTATTTAATACGACTTCAACAGGTTTTTCTGTTGCTTATTAGTATGCCATTTTAAGAGCTCTTAGCAACATAATTGTATTTCTATCATCAAAATCTATTTTAGTGCATCTGTCTCGTTAAGACGTGCTGAAAGAATGTTTCAAAAATGCCTGTCGTCGATACATGTCATTAGGATGAAAATACATTATGGATTTGATGATCGAATTTTATAAAATTTTAAATTCGAAGGTGCTTAAGGAGGTTGTGGCCTAGTCAGTGGTCGGCATTTTAGTCGATCCCGGTCGTAGCTAGAGCAACTTAACTTAGCGATCGACTCAAATGCCGACCACTGATTAGGCCACGACCTCCTCAAAGTAATATAGAAATCGCAGTGTAGTTAAAGTTTTTTATCTCTACAAGAGCTGAATATCCCAGCTACTCGTAAACAACGAAAATTATGTTGCATGGATTTAATAAATTATTAAAGTACACTACTTTTGTGAATCCAATGTAAAATATATTTTATGCATCGTCTTAAAATCGCACGAGGTTGGTCTAAACTTATTTCTTATCCAACGCTTTTGTCGCTTCGAAAAATTCTAAAACATATATTACGGTACGATTGATATTTATTTTTTGTCAAGGCTGAACGACTTCATAAAAAAAGATTACCCATCTGTAATTACCCATAATTCTTCAGTACAGCCACATAACTACAGACTACAGCAGTACATCTGTGACCTTATTTATTGTACTACACTTTTTTTTAGCTTTATTCCAAAATTACCTCTGTTTCGTAAGTAATAAGATGTTTTTTGCTCTAGCGAGGATTGATAAATAAATTTGAAGGTTGTTTAGGGCGTGTTGAATCAATGATATAACAATAGGGGTATTATTTACGATGCGAGGTGATATGAAATTGTTTTCGTTTTTCCATACAATTTGCGATTTATCTTGGATTCTCTTTTCTAGAACCTTTCTGGACGTCCAATTAGAAATGCTTACATGTGAGCTCACGCCAAAAGATATATAAATGTAATTTATTGTACGATTTTGTATCATTTTGCAAAAATAAAAATAGTTATTTGGGAAAAGTTACTTTGCATAAAACCTTATTAGGGTTAGTAATAATAGGGTTGTCCAGGGCCACCCAACCTTATCGAACAGATCTTCCTTATGTGTCCTATAAGTAGCCAGACAGTAAGGGTCCGCGACTCCGAACTAACCTATAACCTATTGTAACAACCCCTATATCGTCCGTGACAGTAGTATTGTATCCTTTTTCTTCTTTCCATGTAACTTTATATCCTTTTATTCAGTCCATTATTCTACTTCTATCTGTCTATTTACTTAGAGGTAGCGCCACGCCTGCAGTTCTTTTGATTTGGAGCTGAAAGAGGTCGGCGCTTCCGGGTCCCACATATGATCGGCGTGAAGTGGTGGTAATGCTGTCATGTCAAGATGGTATTGTTGTGGCATTTCGTTCGGTTTGTGAGGGTCCCCTGTGGTCCATCAAACCCCTCTTTAAAGGTTGACAAGACATCTGCGAGCCTTCTGGTGGTGCAAATGTCCATGGACGTTACTTAGGTGATTCGCCTGCCCTTTTGACCCTTATAATATTAATGAAATTGTCTCTTTGTATGGTATTTGTCTTGTAGTCTATTATTTGTTGTACAACTGTCTATAGTTTAGCGATCACCCAACAGTATCTGCCTAACGTCTATCGCAAGTCGCGTCGCTGTCATGTTTTCTTGTTGTATCTTTATAGATTGTATTTTTACTTATAATCCTTCAAATAACACATTGTTTCCAGATAATTAAATAAATTACTAGCCAAATACATCTGTGACATCATTTGTGCGGTGGTAGGTTCATTCTAAATAAAGCTTAAGGATGTTAAGGGTTAGGACTATTTTTCTCTGTTCAAGTGATAATGGTAAATAACATCGAAGGTTGTTCAGGGCGTGTTGAATCAATGTTATGACAATGGTGGTTTGCTGGATGTTTACGATGGTAGGGAACTCGGATAATTGTCTCTCTGTTTAGTGGCTATGATTTAATTTGTTTTAGGGTCTAGTGATCAAAGCAAATCCTTATTATACGCAATTTGGTAAAAATAACTTGCATTATACTTGGCGTATGTGACTGAAATAGGCAACTTTAAATATAATCCTTTTCAATTGCAAGCATTTCTAGAATTCTTTGTAATTTTAATTAAGTCTTCTTAATCAAACTCAAAAGTTTATAAAACATATTTGTGTGATTTCAAGGGGTTACACTTTTTGCTTTTTAGGAATAAAAAGTGACTTTACCCTCTTTTATTACTCAGTCTAACACAAAAGGCGCCTTGTTACCTGTGTGCGGTACAAACATCATGCAGTAGTGAAGGTCCTATCTGTTTAAATCTTGAAGGAAATTTTTACGGTACATATATTCTTTGTGGTATATATACATATATATGTCGCAGCCTGATCAGTCGTTCAATTAAATGCCTAGGCTCTTTACTAAACAGCGCTGTTCAACTAACTTCCTGAATTATATACATTCAGCCGTCACTGCAACTAATTCTTTTATAACTCTTAAAAAATAAACAAGTAAAGAAGGTGAAGAAATCTTAATCTTCTTGGTTATTTTTTTGGTTCAAACTTTGAGTAGAATAGTCAAGTGTGATCCTATAAATGAGTAAATATCATTGAAGAAATTAGTTGAACGGCGCCGTTTAGAGAAGAGGGTAGGCAGTTGATTTAACGGCTGACTAAGCTAGTTGCCTCCGACATATATACTAGTACCATGATGTATGTGAATTTTTATACATAGATATATGTATGTGAAGAATGAGTGCAAAGGGACAATATGTTTCCAACCCATTTCTGGCGGGTATCTAAGTACATTTTTGCAATCACTACTTAACCTCATTTCATTATAAAATATGTTTTTAAAATACTCTACCTGTGTACTTTTGTGTTATTAAAAAAATTGTTTGTCTGTAAAGTCGGTTTATGGCGATGATTTTGCAGATCATGTCGCTCTATGGCTTGCCCGCACGGCTCAGGTGGAACATGATGATGAGTCATGGTTTTTATGCATACAGCCGCCGTTTTTTAAGACAAGATTAAAATTTTATCTTATGTATTTTATTTATATTACTATCTTTTAGAAAGAGGTGGATACTCTTCCCCCCCGAAACAGGTGGATTGAAGCCCACCAGAGTACCATACGAAGAGTCCAGTGTGTACAGTGAATTGAATTTTTATTGTCCCTGTGACCTGGATGTGTTTAAGGGTAATAAATTATATTTATATTTATCATATTTTGATATGATTTCAACTTATGTCTTTTTAACACATTGTACGTAAGGGAGGTCAGTGGTGGGCCTACTGACAATTCCCATTTGGACACGATGAGAATCAAGATTTAGAAAATAGTATTTTAAGAACCATATTTTAATTATTCTAAATAATAGATTATATTTGTTACGACCCTGCAACAAGGTAACATCGTTCATCTCATACAAAATCATGAATAATTTTTAAGACTGTAAAATATTCAAAACCAAACGTGGATCATTTTGTGTGACGTTCAACGTGTTAAATGCATACTTTTAGTGTAATTATTTATTATAAAATAAGCAATGGTCTAATTTTTTAATAATTTAAAATTTGAAAATATGAGGGATATTTTACAAAATTCCCAATATCAACATAACTATGAACAAATGTTACTGTTTTTAGGGTTCCCTAGCTCTAAAGGAACCCATATAAGATTATTCAGTTGTTCGTCTGTCTGTCATTACTTTTTTTCATGACAGCGTAGAGGTATAAAGTTGAAATTAATACCAGATACTGATGTGTGTGGTTCCTTGAAGCTGTGAAAAATGAACTCACTAAGTAAAAGCAATTATAAAATATGACCTTTTAAGTCACATTTTCTGTAAATTCATATAGAGAGTCAAACGCGTGTCACAGTGTTTGCCAAACTTCTCCGAAACGGTTTGAACACTTTATACGAAAATTTTTGTGCATATTTGGTACGTTTGAAAACCGTTCGTAAACTGGTTTTAAGCCCCTTATTGACCCACGAGGGCGAAGCCACGGGATACAGCTAGTACGTGTATAGAAAAAAGTGCATTAATGTGCATTTCTGTGAAATGGCACTTTCCGCCGCTATTAGTTACAGTCGTCACTCGATGTGACGAATTCTTTAATCCATTAGCTATGCAGTAATGTAACTAAACTTCATATGTAGATAATACATCGCACGCTTAAAAATAAACTGACCATTACGCTGTAGGTCTAAATTGAGTTAATGCTACGGACAGCTTCGTTTCAACGTCCTTATCAGCCAATCAAACAATTATTTTGATATCTCCATCCAACACTGAGATACAGCTATTTTGGTCTTTTAAACTAAAAGAAGTTTATGGTTAAAAAAACAAATAATACAATCTCATAAAAATATCATTAATCGCTTCGTAAACTATTATTAAAATACGTAATTTGTTGTTATAGTGTCGTTATTATCTAATTATAAGCGGAATAAGTTGTAAATGACCTTTTTTTGCAATTTCCCAAAAATCAGTTTTTTTGAGTTAGGTCAGTTTATGATTGGGTGTGCGACTTATGTAGTAGCAACAGCAAACTTTATTCTTTGATTTTGTAATTAAAAGGTCACTTAATTCTTGTACAGCAGTAAGTCTAGTACCAAGGTCCCTTTAACTCGCAGAGGATTTGGCTCTGGGGCCAGTTAAGATGACCTACTGGTTGTCTCACGTCATCCCCGGAACCCTACGATCTCTACAATCTTAAAGAGTAATATCACTTCAGTGTCATAAACTGGAACCTACTATTTTATGTGCCTTCCGAAAAACAGAGTAGGTCGGATATTTGTAAACCAGTGTTAGTGTGGGTCACCCATTTACCACCAGGATGCCATAAGGTCCGACTTTCTCCTCATTGTGGAAGCAAATTAAAAAATAAAATAAGTGCGTCAAAAAAGGTTTGTTGTCTGTTTTAGGTTTGTCAGGTGGTCGTATAGTCGAGCTTTGTGCTGGTGACGCCTTGTTGGTGCCAAGGGGTTGGTGGCATTACGTACAAAACCTGGATCCAATTAACATCGCCGTCAATATTTGGCTGCCACATGTAATTGTTCATAATCTATATATAATATAAGTAAAAGCTAAGGGTCACCTTACACGAAATCTCGAAAACCGCGGGTCGTACAAAGGTGAAATTTGGCAGAAAGGTAATTTATAGTTAGTAGACACCCGGCCAGATTAAGGAGGGCTCTTCCAAGTTTAATTTTACGCGGACTAAGTTCCGGGTAACAGCTAGTATTAATACATTTCAATACACAAAGGCAATTTAAGACTAGAGGGTTTATGTGTATGGTAGCTTAAGCTTTAGCCAATAACATGGGCATTCCTCCTCAAAAATTATCTTACTGTTCCCAAAGGAAAATGCTATAGGCTACTAAGCTTAAATTAAAAGCTTGTATTAGGAGTGAGTGCGACAATATCTTAACGGCGGTGGGGTTTGAACCGGGTACCTTGCGGATTTCAGTCCATACCTGACACCGTTGAGCTATTGAGGCTCTAAAGCTATGTTACATTTACTAGAGAGATTCGCCTATGGAATAAAGAAAGAACAAATATTTGGTAGGCGATTCGAAACAGGTCAGCTAAAGTATTTACTTGCACAGAGCCCCGGAGACTTTGAGTTGCTAAGCTAAATAACTTATGCTAGACGAGAATGTATCTATACAAAATAAATAAAACTGTCGTGTCTGCCTGTAAAGAAAATTATTTTAAGACAATTCATTTTTTTACGTCTGACTTTTTTCCAGTGATTTCTAGTGAAAAGAAGCTTAAGTAAACCAATAACTTAGGCTAACTTAACATTAGCAAAACAATTAGAGTTCCGCAAAAGAATTAATGCTCTCGAAATAAGTACTAGTATCCCTTCTTTGTCCCAATTAATGTCACTGTTTGTTTGGTTCGAACCAGGTACCTCGTGGATTTCAGTACATCATTTGTACCGATGAACTATTGAGGTTCTTTCTAGTATTGTTTGTAACACAAAGAAGGCATCTAGATAGAGATACCAATCCAATAACAATTTAGGACATTTCTTAGACATGTAAATGGTACGCATTTCCACCAACCAATAGCAATTTGCGAATGTGGATTTGTACCAAACCGGACATTAATTCCGGTCCAATATCCAATTCCACCGGAAATGGGTACATTAGCGCGACAAAACTCAATTTTCAATTTGTGGACAGCATGATAACATGCTATCTAAAACAGTTTAGGTACATCAGACCAATTGGGCGGCGAATTGTATGTCGGAATAATAGCACAGCTTTCCACCGCTGCTCATAAGGGTTGATTACAGTCGGGCGTTAGAAACGCTATTACTTCTTTTTATATTAAAAGGGACAAACGATCAGGCTTGACTACAGAGTGACACTTATATGAAAAATAGCAGTATTCGAAGGCAGGTTCGAAGGGATGCGAAGCAGGGTTCGAAACAGTAAGGACTATTGTTTGTCGGAATAATATGACATCTTTCCGCCACTGTTTATATTACAGTCGGAGGGGGTTAGAAACGGTATTAATCTCTCTATATGACAAGTTGCAAACGATCAGACCGATTCTTTAATCGTCTATGACTATAGACGCTTGTGAACAATTGCAAAAGGCTTGCAATTTAGCAGCCAATTGTATATCAAAATAATAGCAATATATGTACAAGAGGTTTTACAGTCCAGGGGTAGAAATGCTATTACTTCTTTTTATATGGCAAGAGACAAGAATACCCCATAGACATCTTTATGCTCTTTCAGTGGAATTACATAATAACTGCTTAATATCATACTCCTTATTAGTGAGAAAGCCGTTAATAAGGAAGGGAATATAATAAAACAAAACGTAAAATTTAAATACCACATACAGCTGGAATTTTGTCATGACTTTAAAGTAGTTATAGTTCCCTTCAGTATCGAGCTCCTATTTCTTCATTTATAAGTGGATCTTCGCCTAAATATAAACTTGTACTTTAGTAAAAATGTTAGTCCTATGATTAATAAAACGTTTATTTTCTTTTTATGCAGAAATAAAAACGCTGCTCTGTCAGCACAGTCTTTATTTCGTTTGTAATCTGCCTAATCGTTAAAGTAATTAATTCGAATGAGATTGCAGTACATAAAACAATGATTATATTTCATTCCACCGAATAATACGGACCCAATAACGGGCTTCCATTAGCTGATAATTAATATGAACTCCAATTAGTATTTAACGAAAGAATAGTTTCGATTAACACTTAATCAAATGGTTAAAATTAATCTTTTATATTGGGTGGAAAAAGTTATCCGGCGACAGATTTAAAGCCTATATAGTTCAAAGATAGAAAGGCGGACTGAGATCTGGAAGGAGCTCGGTTCATATCCCAACCCCGCCGTGCTATTGTCGTGGTCTCTCATAAAACAAAATTTTAAAATGACCTTAACAATAGTGGTAATGAAAATATTAAATATAACTAAAAAAAACTTTAGAAAACTTAATTTTGGCTCTGCAGGATATTACACGTAAAAGAAAAAAAATGAATATTAAGCGAAAGGTCACCTGGCACTTTAAAATCTCTAAAACCGCGGTACCTACAATAATGCAATTTGGTAAGGAGGTAATATACAGTGAGTAGACAGCCGTATTTTTCTATAGGGCCGTATTGTTATATTAAAGAGGAAGGAGTATTATGGCCATATTAAGGAGGTCTAAGAGGTCCCGCAAGTTTATTCGTATGCCTACGGAGTCGCGGGAAATAGCTAGTATGTCATAACACTATGTAACGCTAGTATGTAGTAACACAGTCAATAACAATAAAGAAATTCCTACTTGGACTTTGAAACCAAACACGTAAGTAATTAGAAATCTTCAATAACCTATCAACAAAGTTACATTTCGAACAGAAAGGAAATTTAATTAACCTTTTCAACTTTTTTAATGTCGGCCCACCCTGATAGGCAAACTTTTATAGGAAGCATCCCCGACGGTATGGACATGCTTCTTGGTTATGGCCCATGTTTCGCTGCCATACATAAGGACTGGTCGTATTATTGTCTTATAGGCTAAGCCTTTGAGTTTGACGGGCATCCTCCTATCGCATGTCATATTTTTTATTAAATATATATATATATTTATTAAAAAAGCGGTAAGGGAGGAATTATGAAATATTCGTACGGAACCAAGACGCAATATCCGCTCGCTGTTGGCAGATACTTGCATTATTGTGTCATCATTTCAATACGCTGTAATACGATCTGTAACGTGTGCGGGTTGTTATGACATATTGTCTCGAACGTCAACATCGCCCGCGCAGTAAACAGCCTGCATTTTAATAGGGTTGGCAACACCGAACAGTTTTAGCCCTCGACTATGGAGATTAGAATTTAAGGAGGACCATCTTCAATATGGGGCTAGTTGATAAAGTGGCCATTTGTAAACAGCAAATTATCGTTCGATGATTCAAAGAAATGTCGCTGATGTAGAATGAATTGACCAATTGCCTTCCAGAACGGCGCGTTACGGTATGAATGTAGCATTGAATGGACTAATAATAACCTGTAAAATTCTTCCTAATTCTAATATGGCGCCCCCGTTATTCGCGGATTTCGACGGTCATTTTAATACATTGAGATGGATCACCATTTATTCCAATCTATGGAGATTACATGATAAAAACTCATGCCAGGAATAGATATATTAGAATTTTTATTTTATGTTATTTAGGTATACAGTCAAAAAATCTCTAAAACTACGTTAATAAAAAAACTTTTATGCTGATCGATTAAAGGGAAGGCGAGAAAGCGTATCAAACTTACATTTACATTTATAATATGTATTAAGAAGTTAAGATTAGGATGTTATAAACGAATTTTTAAAGGTATTGACAACCCCATAGATTGCCTTTTCAGAGCCTATTAGTGATGCAAACTTCATTCGATGCGTATCGATAATAATGGAGACAGTAGGCATTAAAGAGAATTGGCAGAATATTTTCGAAATGTGTGTTCGAAAAAAGTAGAATATTATGTCACTGCTTTGTAAATAATTATTGATACTTTATTAGTACTTAGGAATTGAATGTCCCTAATTACAATTAGAAGGCAATACAATTAAAAATTGATATAAGAGACACATATATTTTAAATTATATATTTTTTAAGGTTAATGAATAATTTTAAATTATACATTAACCTTATAAGTATTTTTTTTATTAAAGAAGGGGCAAACGAGCAGAGCTTTCACCTAAGTGACTACCGACGCCCATGGGCAAATGTAATACCAGACGGCTCGCAGATGCGTGGCCAGCCTTTGAGCAATGAGAATGTCCTTTTCTTGAAGGTCCCTAATTCGTATCGGTTCGGAAACACCGAAGCTGGTAGTTAATTACACAAAGAAATGATGCGACGTAAGAAGTTTCTAGAAAATTACACTTTGAGGCAGCGCAGCGCAATTTGAGGGAGGAAATAGGAATATTCAAGTTACCAAAATTAATGATTATATTCTTAATCATAAACATTAGACGTAACTAAAATGTTCTTGGTATTGCGGCCCTGAAACCTACGACGATCTTTTGCAGAACAATACAGTTTATAAAAAAAAAAACATGCTTATCCTGTTTTTAAATAGCTATATTAATATAAACAAGCGGAAATATAGGTTATTCTCACAAAGAGTAAATAAATACATCGTGAGTTCCACAGATTAACAGAATGTAACATACACAGAATGTAGAATTGTTATACTCGCGTGCGATTTTTGCTTGTAATGTTACAATAATAAATATAGTATAGAATAACATAGTATATTATTAAACATAACATATAAGTCGACCTCAAATTATTTATTAGTATATTTTATGCAAATTTCACTAGCCTTTGTTAGTTTCAATTCAGATTTCAGTTTTTCCAATTGAAAAACACAAATCATATTTCTCCATTCCTGTAAACCTAACAACGTGTTAAATGTAACAAATGAAATAAGATTCGCAATTATTATATTAATTATAAAGTGTGTGTGTGTGTGTTTTACGAATAAAATAAATAAATAAAAGTAGGCACACGCATATTAATATTTACATGTACACTATCGCTTAGCACAGGTAAAATTATGTTACGTGTCAAAATTAAGTTTTGATTTCACATTTCAAGTAACGTGACGTTGGCGAAATAAATTGTGCCCAGATAAAATCGGAATTGAATTGCATTGAAAATTATGTTACAAAATTAGATAAAATAAGGTGCTATAGACAACACTAAATAAATAAAGGCAACTTTTTTATAATGCACTCCGCCTAATTAACAGATTGCAAAACGCAGTTTTAAAGAACGGTTGTTAAAAGATTTTTTAGTTGCAAAGAGTAAACATCGTAGTTTAACCAGTAGCCGGCACCTGTACCACCAGAAGGCTAGCAGATGCGTTGCCGGACTTTATGACGAGATCAGGCTACCAGGAAGTCTAATAAACCGAACGAAACGTGACAACAATACCATCGCTTGACGTGACAGCTTTGCCGCCACTTCACGCCGATCTTATGTAAGTTAGAGGTACTGGTATCCGGACGCGCCGACCGAAACGTTCTAAAGTGCTCATTGAGAATTTCGACATTTGACGACTGCGATCGTTACAATCGCGGCGAATACATCTAGGTGACACTTAGTGGAACGAATTGTTAACATAAAGTGACGTCATGAGACTTTCGAGTCTTTTAGAGGGATTTCAATTCTGAAATCTAGATTTTTTTTCTATAAAAACGTTAATTTCTACAGAAATATTAAACGTTTTTGGCAATAGTCGATACTTGAGTACATTTTAAACCGATTTTTCTTAATTTGTCGTCATGTCTATTGAATAGATTCCAATGTATTGATCTTAGAGAATTGGTTTCTTGTAGAGAGGATTATTTTCAACAAAGGACTTACCCGTGGCTACGATCGCGAACCCAAAAAATAACAAAAATAGTTTCATAATTAATAGATATTTTTACTGTCGGCTAATTATGAGTAATGTTGTAATCAGGACTATTTATACCCTCTATCGGGCTATGTTTGATATGTTATAGATCATCAGATATGATAAAATTTTAGTTGATTTGACAATGATGCTACAGTAACTACCTACAGTTCTGCGATTGATTTATATTTATAAACTTGACGTAAGAGGAAAACTAAAATATTCCCTTCATCCTTCACAATCGTAGATATTAAACTATGAATTAATACTACATATAGTAATATTATAAGATCTATAATTATAACAATGTAGTATGCTGATTTTGTCTTGCTGACCCTCGCTCTCGCTCTTGACTACACCCTCGCCGTCAACCTCACCCTTGCCCTTGATTTCGCGCTCTTCCTCGACTTCGCCTTCGCCGTCGCCCGCACCCTCGCCCTTGACTTCACCCTCGCCCTCTTCTTTAACTTAGTATAGCGGATAGAGAGGGAGGAGACAGAGTTATGCGCTCAATTTCTCGTGTGCTCGTTTGCTTGAAGTAGGCGCTACACACACGGGCGCGCACACACACACACACACACACACAAAACACACACACACACACACACACACACACACACACGAACACACACGCATACACACAGCATCGGAATTTCGTTACGAGACGAGTTCTGGTAAATCTACCCGTACACTGCATTAAGGTACTTCGTTCCAAAAATCTTTTTATATTCAAAGACAAGATACGTAAAAAAAATTGAAGTAAATACATATATTAATATGTTAATGGGTTATTAATTTTTACAGCGAATTTTTCAATGCGATATTTGTTTATGCTAATATAGCTTCTTTACTCAAATGGTACACTGTTACTTTTGGTGGGGGAAGGCCTTATAATATCTTCAACACCCGCCATATCAGCTTCTTTTCCTGTATTGAACATCAGTGCAATAGTACAGTTTTCAATAGACCGCAGGTTTTTGGAACGTACATTTTTCGCTGTAATTTGAAAAAATCAAGATGATAAAACTTTTAATATGGCTTACATTCGTAGCAACAATAATAAGTGGTAAGTCTCTTTGCTTAATAGTCCGCACTCTGAACTACACAGTTACGGAAATAATCTCGACAAACCGTAAAAATCGAATCTGCTAATTCTGGGAACCCTAGTCTTCCTAGTAGTGAAAACACTGACCACGAAACAAATATTTCGATATTTTCTTAAATAAACCTCCGCTACTTTTCGAAAAGGCGATTATATCGAACGGACAGGTAACATCAGCAGTATACGAGATGGCGTTGTACGGCAGGCGTACGGACGCGGTACAAACGCTGAAACTCACCATACAAATCAAAGTCACGCTAGCGAAGCTTCTACCTCCCAACTAACAGCTATCGGCTAGATGCGTCCGTCCCAGGCAACACCAACTAGCCCGGACCCTTGCTAGAGTAAATTTAAATTTAACAATATCTTTATACACCAATGTCTTAAATGTTTATGTTGGATGTGCAATTTAGATAACACAATGTGCTACTCATTTTATTAAGCATGAATTTTTAAGATTTTGAATCACATGATTCTTTTTTGTTCTAGGTATTATGTCTGAAATAGGATTTAGAGGTATGTAATATTTACGTTTATTTGTTTATAACTGTTTTGGACTTAAAACGCGAAGCAAATTTGTCAACACATACTGCAGTAAATGTAGATTTACTGCAGTATGAGTTGTCTGGTTGCCCTAAGTAACATGACTAAGGGAAATAGGTATACATTTTTTTGTGTTCCATGCCTTTAAAGGAAAAAAGAACCTTTATACAATCACTCCGTTGTCTGCCTGTTTGTCAAGACTCTTTTTCTTGGCAACGTGTAGGCCTATAAAGTTAAAATTACTACCACATACTTATACCACATACGTCAGTGATCCCTTGAAGGTGTGAAAAAATCAAACCTCAGTTTACGCAATCAATAGACATGGCGATATACATTTCCACATTTGCAAAGGGAACTGAATCCTGTAGGGTACTTCCTGTAAACCTAGAATTATGAAATTGGACAAGGAGCTATATCTTGAAGTAAAAGTATAGGGAAAATTCAGAAAACCGTAAATTTGGGTAATAAAAGAAATCTTATGAAAAATATATATCTTAAAATAACCTGGTAAAGTATTACGTGATGGCACGGAATCCTTAATGCGCGAGTCTGACTCACACGGACGTCTGTTCCTAAGGTAGACAACTTAATGCCTGTGTTATAGGTAACAGCCGCCTATTATACACAAATATATTTTTTTTAGAAATATATAATTAGCTACATATGGATAATACACCCAGGCTCGAGGTGGGAATCGAACCCACGACACCCGGAGCAGAAGGCAGGGTCACTGCCCACTGCGCCAACGGACCAGTCAACGTATGCTTACTATATATCATATTATGAATTATCGGTCACTTCCATAGTCCGTTTTGACTGTTTTCATCTACCCTCTTATATCTCCGATTTTGTTAAGACCATGTAAATCGGATCGAAGTTCTGTATAAGCATATAAACATTTAGATATATTGATCATACAGAAATTTAAATTTCCTAATCTTTATATTTGTTATGCTCCCACCAGTGGCCGTCGACGATCAGGTAGGCCGAGGAAGAGGTAGCGAGATGACTTGGACGCCTTTGCGGAAAAGAAATGGATTCAAATGGGTCAGGAAAGGAAGATGTGGTGGGAAAAGGGAGAGGCCTTTGCCCAGCAGTGGGACAGTATAGGCTAATTAAAAAAAATCTTTATAATTTTATAACCTCATTCTAGCATAATTAATATTTACAATATTCTTTATCTTTTACGATACTTACTACAATGAACAATACTTTACGTATTAACAATATTTAAGGGTTTTAAGTTAATGATATTTTTTCATGACGCTACCATTGACTAAAAGACTGTTCATTATAAATTCTCTAGCAAGTCTCTCTTGTTCTCACACCATAATCAAAAACAAGATACGTGTATTATACAAGGAGGCCCACACCGTAAATATTAATGAACTGATTGAAATTCATGACGATGTCAACAAAAGATACGCTCGAAGCGAACCTTGTTATTGGAGTATCTGTAACAAACACAATGTTATCAGAGATGTCATTTGATGAGACACTAATTAAAACGAACGAACGTCTGTAGAAGGGCACGACTTAAAACAGTCGACGCTGACGAGCTGTAACAGAATACCTTTGTTTATAGTTAATAAGCCGAGTAGCAACCTCGGTGTTTTCGAACTAAACAATTCTATTTTTACCCTATTTATTTTTTATACATTAATACAATATGTCCGTCTGTCGCCCTGATAGTCTTAGTTCTTCAGAACTGCGTATTAAGTCTGGGCTGGTCTGCCACCGGAGAAAAATGCTCATAGTTTTTATAGATTTATTCTAGTTCCTTTATAAAGGTAAATAACCCTAAAGAAGTTGGGGATTAGAATTCGAGTTAGGTTGTGGAAAAAATAACAGTTTATGTCGATGAAGTAATGGGTATAACGTAATTTGGTAACAAATTGTTCCCATACCCTCGGTTCACTGAGGAAGTAACCACACGATTGAATTAAATTGGAAAACAATGTTTCCAATTCCGTTTTAATTTTCGCAGTGTGCTCGGTCAATCAAAAAGTTGCCTCCGATGTTTGTATTCAGAAAGCTATATAAATTTTACGATGTTTAAAGTTTGAATAGTATTACAGAATAAAGTGTCAATTTTAAATAAAACCGACTTGTACAAATACATAAAATAATATAGTGTTCATACGTGAATGAAAAACTTTCGGTACCATTTGACGAAAATTGCGAAACTAACGAAAGATTATGAAATTTGGCACAGTTTGTAAAATTTTTATATAATAATGCATTATAAATACATAAAAATTATTAAAATAAAACATTACACACTCCAATACCAAACGATGAAACTTATTGTATACAAAAGTATACATTTAATTATTGGATAGTGTGAAAACGTGATAACGTTTTCACACCATCAAATGAGAACCATATGAATAACCATACTGGTTGTTAAATAGAACATTAGATGTCGTTGTATATACTAAGAATAATTTTTTTATAGATAATTATGATACACAAATCAAAAATTTGTGGCCGAATACGGGCCACCAACGGGCGATTTTTAGCACATAAAAATCGATAGATGAAGCCAGAATAAACACAGCAAAAGCGAATAAACATGACCATGATAAAAATGAGTAAAGCTCCTTTAACAAACTATTTTCAACGAAAGCGTCAATGTACACAACATACCCCCAGTTGCTTTGACGACAGAAACAGAACTGGCCATTGTTACAGCTACAATAAAGTCACTTCTGCGTATAAATTGAACCTGAAATCGATATCTCATTTAAGTTAGCGCTTACCTTTTATAAGGTTTATAGTTTGTCACTTCTGACATTTTACACCTTTGACCAAAATTGAGATATTTTTGTTATAGTCATGGCAAGTAAACGTATTTTAATTCTCAATATAATATAATGAGAGCCTTCAAATCTTTAGGTAAATGCGGTATAATAACGACCGTACAACACAGTAGTTTCAATAATGACAGTATTTCATTTGTGTTTACATACTAGCAGATAAATCTTAAAGATTTGGCAGCTAAATCATAAAGTTTTTGAGGCTTTATAAATAATATAAAGATGGACTAGATAAAGATAGATAAGACTTTACGAATAACCTTTGTAGAGTCTATCTCCTGATGATGCTTCAGTGTCGAAGCGAAACGTGCGTTGAGGCATGTTTATGTATTTTGTCCCCAAAAAACAAATTGGGAAACTGTAATGTTTTTTGGGTTTTAATTTATCAATAAATAAAATAAATAAATAAAAAATAAATAAATAAATAAAAAAATTTATTTTGCTTTATATCTTTTCTACGCAAACTGCTACTGGGGCATTATTTTTCATATAGTTTTTGCAGTAAAAACGCCGTATATAATGCTACATAACCATTCGTTAGACTAGATGGCGTCTTTAACATGGAAGCGCCATCTATCGTCAAGTAGAAATTAACGCCATCTAGTGTAGAGTAGAATGAATAGGACGATGAGGGGATGTTTTATTTCTAAATTTAGAACTATAATACGTTAGTAAATATGACTTTATATTTTTAATTTATATTTTATCTCAGCTTTAGTAGTAATATTGACCTACTCTGATTGAGTTCTTTAATTAACATGAGTATTATCAAGTTTTCATGATTGTCCACTGCGACAGTGGCGCCGTTATTTTCCTTATATTCAGGGTGTGTTTTCACGAATACTTCATTCCACTAGAATTCGTTCTAAGGTTAACATCTGGTCTTATTGGTTTCGACGCGAGTGACATTGAAGTGAAAGCATAAATTTTCCTTTCAAGGAACTTCGCATGCAAATACATAAACTTTAAGACTTAAAATACAGTCATATTAATTTTATTATCAAGAGCCTTATTCTACTAGCAATTTTTACTGAATTCAGTGCGAGCTACGATTAACTGTTATCGATCGGCACACAATTTCTGTGAAACAAGTACGGTTTCAGCGGCGCCAGCTATTTCCTCACCAAAAACGTTAAAACACAAGAGCCACCGTCACCCTCGCCGAGATGGCGTTTATGATGCCAGTAGTAAAGAACGATTGGGACATTTACAACTCGCAGCGGTCGCGACGGACCTCGGAGTCGGCGGACAAGGCGGGGATCGGTGGTCGGGTGCGAAAAGTGTCAGAATCTCGGTCCGAGGGTCCCGCGCTGTCCCCTCGCTCGAACGCCGCGCTCAGCCCCCATCGCAGCGCTCCAGCCATGCGCTCCCTGTCCTACTGCCGGGCGCCACCGTCCCGGGTTTCGTTGCGAGTATACGAAAACCAAAAGGGCTCGGGTAGCCCGCCGAGAGTGTCGCGGGACTCGGAAAAGTTTCACAGCAGGTTGGTTGAGAAGCTGAAGAGGGGGGTCAGGGCACGTGTTTTGGAGAGAAACCTTCACTCCATGACTCTCCATATTTTCTGTCTGACGAAAAAGAAATAATGCGGAGGCTTATGTCAGCTTACAGCATTATTGACGGTAATGGCGTTCATTTTATTGTCCCTTCTTCGGTTTCTTCAGATACATGAGGGTAATAGGACTTTATTAATATCTAGTTTCGTTCATAACTTTCTATATTTTTTACAAGTGCGCTCGAACTTTTTCCCATAAGACTCCCCCCGCACTTAATATAATTTTAAGAAAATTTGGTGAAAAATTAAGTACTATATAATATTTTTATTACATAATTATAACGAGAATCGAGTACTCCAAGTGTCTCACCAGTCACCCACTCGTGTTAAGAATTTTACAAACGTGTCTATACAAATTAATATATCGGAAAAATAATTTGCATTATATATTCACAATTTATATTTATGCTAGGTATATGTATATTTTGGAGGGAAGAAAAGATAATGATGAGATGTGTTTTCTTCAGCTTTCTGAGATATATGTAAATGGACAACATATCTATACTTCTATATAAAGCTAAAGAGTTTGTTTGTTTGATCGCACTAATCTCAGGAATTACTGGTCCGATTTGAAAAATTCTCGCAGTGTTAGATAGCCTATTTATCGATGAAGGCTAATAAAGGTATCATCATGCTAAAATTGTACTTTTTACCAAATTTTACCCGGAGGAAGTTGCGGGCGCAGCTAGTCAAATATATGATATGAAAGTCTGCTAGTACTGTACACGAAGCTACTCATTGTTGTATTTTTACTAGGACAATATTATTTTATTTTTAAGGGAGAAATAAGCAATTTGCGTATATCCTTCCGGAATATTTCACAACCCGACCCTTTCTTGGGCGTTGACCCAAATTTTTGTTGTCTGTCTACGACACAAATGCTCACGATTCTTTACATACCCGGATATTATTAGATAGACCCTTTACTATATGTATGTTTAGCTGAAAAGCTAGCTTAAATAATGGAAACAGACCATATTGAACTTAATTGCCAGGAAACCATTTTCACAATAATTCGAATTTGGTTAGAGCAATTTATTCCCAAGCATTAACGTCACTCAAATAATCCATTACATTATATTAGGATTACTGAATTTTTTTTTAATTAACCTATCCCTTATAATATGTCCCACAGCTGGGCAAAGGCCTCCCCACTCTTAGACCACTCTTCTCTATCCAGAGCTGAACAAATCCACTCCTTTCCCGCAAAGGCGTCCAAGTCGTCGCGATTTAATGAATGCATGAGTATACGGTTGATAAGAGGTTTAATGGATGAATGGTTGAATAATAGGTGGGGGGAAAAGGTCAGCAAAGCTCAAGTGGGAATGGCTGTGCATGGGGCACGAAGAGACATTTGGTGATAAATTTTACTATTTAAAAACTAAATTTCCAAGGGATCCAACGCGCCCTGTACTAAGAAGAGCCCACAACAAACTAACATCAATAAACTCATTAAAACTCCCCTTTTCCTGATAGTAGTGTACGTTTATGGTCCTCCCCTCTGCCCCTTAGCACACATCAACACAACAAAGCTTGAAAGTAAATTGATATACTACATCGTACTGTTGTGCTCTTGAGGTTTTTGTACTATCCGAATTAGAACCTTAACTTCACCAGTTTCAATACTTCACAGGTTGTACTATCGTGTGCACCGTCAAGTGCAGCACTTCAAGATTCTGAAGACCCAGAATCGGTGACAGTGGCTGGTGAAGGTGTGTCCCGATTGTGCAGGGCCTTCTTAGCGGCGGGAGCTCAAGCTATACTGGTCACTCTCTGGCCGTCTCCACAGGACACTGCCACTAAAATATTATATAGAGCTCTATATTCTGCGCTATTACAAGGAAGTAGAGTTGCCAAGTAAGTCAAAGTTATATGATATATTATGTATATACTAACTCTATAATGTGTATACGTCACTGAACTCTATTAAATGTCTGGATTGATTCTGTATTTTTTTTTGCGTGTGTCTGAGCGAGTCATACTTGCTTTAGATTCACAATTGGAATCTATAGGTGACGTTGCGATCAACTTTTAAATTATATGCCTAATTTTATTATTTGTTAACTTCCGAACAGAAAAATCCAGCAGTGTAGAATAAATCGTGACTTCAGCAGACTGATTGACTAAAGTGTAAACTCTCTTAAAAAAACACGATGCCGGACAGACAGATTTTAAAATAATTACGTGTTGGCGATCGCGGACACTATCTTTTCTCCATAATACTAACTCTAATCGCTAGCAACTTAAAGATACGCCAAAAGTATTGTTTAACTGAGGTTTCCCGGATGTACTTCCCTAAACAAAATATTCCCTAAATTCTGTATTTTGATTGAAAAGTCTCATTGTGTTCTATCTCTGCCACCCACTATTTTCCGTTTTATTAGGGTTCCGTAGTCCTACAAGGAATCCTTATAGTTTCGCTCTGTCTGACTTTCTATCCGCCCACAAGGTGGTTCCCCTAGAATTTCCGAACAATTAGATGTAAATACTTAAAATTGACCATGTTTATAGGACATATTAAAAACTCACTAGGAAAATTATTTTTAGCGCATTCGACCAACAACTGTTGAAGGTCTTTACCAAATACCTTTACCACGAAACAGATATGGAAGCCTTCTATATAAGCGTGTCTTGATACTAAATACTCAAGAAGCACCATGCGGCCTTAGCTTGGAATCTATCTCAGTTTTAGATAAATTAGCTTTTCTAGACAATAAGAGGCAACTTTATGCCCTATAATATTAACACCTGCTGTATTTTTTTAGAGCCCTCGGCGATGCGATGCAGACGGTCCGGCACACGAAGCACTTCTCGCACCCCGCGCACTGGGCCGGGCTCACGCTGCTGGGGGCCAACGTGCGCCTCAGCAACAAAGTGGCGCTCATGGGGCAGGCGCTCTGCGAACTGCTGGCTGTGCCTGACAAGTGCAGGTATGTGATAGTCACGTATACACGCACACCAAAAGATTGTACACGCACACTTGGATATTAACACAAACAGAAAAAAAACACAATCACGAAGGAACGTAAAAACACACAACAACACCTCAATGTACAGGACAGGACTACTCTTAAAGTGTGTTTAATCAAAACTCTTAATATGTTATCCACATTCCTTTATCGTCAGTTAGCCCTCAATCTAAAAAAAATTTGGGTTAAATCTCGGCGTTGGCGCTTCTTAAAGTCATCCATACAAAAATATAGCTTATATGCATATCGTTGAAAATAGAACATTGCTCGACAAAAAAGCGTCGCGTTATAAAAGCACTATCGTGTGCACGCAAACTTGGGAATTTATATATTCTTTTTGAACGCTTTGTTAAGGCGCTGTAAAACCTCTCGTACGAATGAAGGCACGTACAGAGCAACTTTCTTTGAACCCCGCCCCCCATCACATTTTAATACAGGATTCATCTAAGTGAAATAAAAAATAGTATTTTTAAAAGTATAGCATAAGCTGAAGACCGGACTAATTAGAGGAAGACCATCGGGCGTGTAATTTCAAAGAGGAGCCACGATCCTCATTAATGAGGGAATGACCCAAGAAGAAAAAGAAGAAGAACTATTGATAGTAGTATTATTTATTTCTTACTAGGGATGCGTTACGTGTCTGCCTGCACCTGGTAGAGAAGAGTCTGCAGCGAATAGTGCGAGGACAGAAGAACGCGATGTACACCACACAGAAGAGCATAGAAAATAAGGCCGGCACCGCCACTGGATGGCGGGAACTGCTGATGAGTGTCGGATTTAGGTATGTAGAATGTTTGACATCGTAAAAAGATTTGAAGAGAAAGGCAAAAAATAAAACATTAATTATATTCTAGATTCGAGCCAGCAGCGAACGGGATACCATCAAGCGTGTTTTTCCCACAAAGCGATCCCGAAGAAAGATTAACTCAATGCTCAGCAAGTCTTCAGGCTCTGTTGGGTAAGATAATGTCGATGGCGCATCAGACAGTTTCGCTCCAGAACTCAGCCACGCGAACAGCATCCTCTGTGGTGTACATTGACTATATAAGGAGTTCATTGCACCGCACGAACAAAGTCGTGGCGATCGGTTAGTAGAAAATAAATAATTACTTGTTCAACATAATAAGGTGTAGTTAATTGTAATCGCGTAATAGACTTAGTCATCCCACGTACGACCTAGGCTGCTTACCGTTTCTCGGTGTGTGAGCGTGTGTGTGACCGACATTCCTGAATAAATAACGCATTAATCGGAGATGCGATGCCTTGGTTATCTATGTTCTGAGCTTACTAGTAGTAGGTGTCCTATATCTTTAGTCTGAGTTTACTAGTACTATATAATGTATAGAGGAGACCTCATAGTTGGTCAATAGGTTGAGAATGAAGATGATGATATAACGTATGTATATCTTTAGTCTGGCTATGCTAGTACTAAATCACTTAAATCTCTGGTCTGAACTTACTAGTACTTATCCGCCGTGTAGCAGAATAATAATAGTAATTTCTGTAAATTTGAATCGACAAGGCAGACATTATCATATACACACGGACAACATACAGATCTTTCTAAATAACTCAATATGTACTTGTTTATAGTTGTAGCCTGTTTTGTGTACCATTAGTAAATAAAGAAATATATACACTTTCTATATTATACGACATTAAGAATAATGTATACATGTATAAATAAATTTAATTATTTTACTTTTTCGGTACTATACACCTACATTCTGTTACGATCATACAAAACATACAACAAATGGCGAACTAATACATAAATTATTGACGATAATCTTTAGACGTAAAATAATTTTATACCTTTAATTTCTAAATAGTCATTTTAGGTAGGGTAGAAATATAGGGGCAAACTATTCCTGAATTTTATATCTCTCACTTTCTTCTTATTATCGTTTCTTTAATAGGTACTATTCTCGCAGCTCAGAACGTAGCCATATTAACTGCCGTATTAAAGGCACAGTTTAGTCCTTCTGAGTGCAGTATTAGCGCAAGCAGGGCACGATAAAAGATGGGAAAAAAATTGTGTTTCACCGCATAAATAGCTCAGGTTCGTGTCATCTGTGATTCTGCCCTTGAACATGTTTTCATTTGTCCTCCGAACCTGTATTCGAAGTCTATTAAGTGTCTTACTAGATTGGCTAAGGCGAATTATGCTCAGGCGGAAAATTTTCAGTGGCAGAAATGGGCTTCGCAAAGGTACTTTCTGCTCTTCCGAAGCATCCAATTTCAAGGGGTCCACACCCTTTCTCTCAACTCAAGTTCTATTTTTATTTCTTTATGCGACATGCCTACAACGACAACATCCATTAATCACGACCGTTGTCCAGCAGGGTTAGAACAGAGAACATCACAGATTTCCGTCCAACCTTCTACCAATGAGCTCTCGAAGCTTTGTGTTGTTTTTGTATTGTTGTAAATTGTTTATATTCTTTAAGTTTTTCACACATGACATAATAACAGTAGGAAATATGGGACATATATATTTTTATATACGTAGTAGGTATATGTTTATTATCACATTTAAGATAGCCCCTGCCCCGCGCCGTACATTATGCAGGAATGTAACACATACATACAGACGGCGACCTGCTGTCTAGTTGATGTGAAAGGCTTCTCGCAAGCGACGCGACTAGATTCTTGCATCGCGTCCCTATAAAATATGTACATGAAATTAATTATAGCTATTAACTAATTTTCTGTTTTTTTTTTGACGATGATGAGAATTAGTTGCAGTTGTCCATGGGCGTCCCTTAGGTGAACCGCCTGCTCCCCTTGCTATATATAAAAAAAAGCAAGCGTATAAATTCGTCAAATTATCGTATAATGCTTAATAGTACATATATACACAGTATATAGACATATAAATAAAATTGAAGCGTCTGCTTGTAACGCCTAACTTATTTCACCAATTCTCTATATATATAGTCATAACTATCTATCGGACACCTATGATAAAAATAAATTAAAATATTTTTGATTAATGTATATTATACAAAATGATACTCCACATATAAAAGATTCTATGCTATCTCATATTGTTGTAAGCAAATATGCTTCGATATTTTTAGGAGCAACGACATGGGTTGACGACGTAATATCTGTCACGGGTCGAACCTGGTCAGGAGACACGGCGATAGGCATAGGACTCGGCATTGAAATAAATATTTACTGTGGATGATGATTATGAAATATAGTGCAATTAATTTTGTCAACTTGATAAATGAAGCCTTTATATCTTTCGCTTCTTAGAGAGCAACGACTTTACCTAGATTGCAAGCACCCTTACATATATGTATATTACACAAGCAATAACACATCGACATAATCGTATACATATATGATTGTTATAACAAAACGTCGTCGGTGTGCGTGTATCAATATCAATCACGGCTCTAGAACAATGATAGTGTTGTTATTATTACTCATTAGTTAAATGGAAGGTTAAATAAATCTCTTTGTGTTATATTGTTCATTACAACGATAGCGGCGATACTGCGGTATGTTTTTATTTTACAAGATATCTGCACTACCATAAGATTCAATATCATGTAGAATGATAATAATTATTTATTTTGTTGCACTTTTTTTAATTCGAAAAATTTAAATCATATTGTAAATAAATAAGGAGGGTTCTAGAAAGTTATAAGATGTGTATGCCATCTTTTGTCCGAGGGCAACAACTGTATTAAAACAGATGTCTTCAACATTTTATGTCACTATGACACAAAAGTGATTAACCATCTTATCCATTCACTGACTTTTCTTGTTCTTATTTTTCTGTGTTTCTCTTCTCTTTATTTCTTCTTTTACCGACGTTGGTAGCAGGATTATAGCTCCTGATAATTTTTTAGTGATTTATATAAAACCATATAAAATAGAAAAAAATTATGTATTTGTAAATGCTTAATTCTATTTATTTAAGTTTTTATTTTTAAGGCATTTAAAGACATTATATATTTTTTACATAAAATAAACGAGGAAATTATTAGGATATTTTCACTTTTGATCCGTATATGAAAAGTACACAAGTATTTATAAACTTGATTTATTTGAAAATAATACTATTAACATTTAAAATATTTGAGACAGTAATATAATAAACATTTGGATAAATTTATTTGCTTACCTATATTATTTTGCTTTTTAAATCCTAACAATTTTGAGAATAAAATTTTGAGTAAATTCGACAAATATGCTATCTATCAATAAGAAACATATTTTATATATTGTAAATATATTTAATCTAATAAGAAAGAATAATAATCAGAAGAATATTATTGATCAATATTTGATATCATTTACCAAAGGTTGACGATAACGGTATTGGAAAACGCATGCGCGCAGTCTAAACATTCTAGATTTTTCTGTATAATTCTCCTCGCTGCGAGATGGCGCTTTAACTATATATACAAAATTGTCTTATCCAATCGGCATTCAAGAAATTGTCAACGCGAAGTGAAAACGTAAATGTGCGCTGTCAACGAAAGAGTACCGGTGTTTGCAACGGTATAATTTAGTAAATTTTTGCTGTAATTAGTGAACTTTTAAAATGTCTATGTATCCATTTTTCTTGGAATATGAGCGTCCCCGCCCTGTACGCCTTCACGACCAACATTTCGGCTTGGGACTGACTCCCGACGACTATTTGACAATTCTATCTATACCCCAGCCTCAAATAAACAGAAACTACTACAGGCCATGGAGAAATCTTCAAGCTACGAATCAGGACACCGGTTCAACGATTAAGGAAGAGAAAGATAAATTCCAAGTTAATTTAGACGTGCAACATTTTGCGCCAGAGGAAATTTCAGTCAAAACCGCCGACGGATATTTAGTGGTTGAAGCCAAGCATGAGGAAAGGCAAGATGAACACGGATTTATTTCCAGAGGCTTTACCAGACGGTATCCGCTTCCAGAAGGTATTCAAGAGGACTCTGTTACATCGAAGCTTTCTTCAGACGGTGTTTTGTCTGTGACAGCTCCTTTGAAAGTTCCCCCAAAATCTTCAAATGAGAGAGTGGTACCAATAATTCAGACGGGTCCAGTGAAGAAACAAAGCGAGGCTGTCGAGGAGCAGGGATAAAGCCTGCTTGATAAGAGCACGTGGTAGCATTCCGTTATATTAATATAATTATTGGTTTTGTCGAGTCGTATCGAGTGTATGTGCGAAATCTTTTGTTGTGCTTATTATTAAATAAAGAACAATCTAGTCTTTGCGTTGTACATTTTTCTGTATTTTTCTCTTAAAGCTCTGTATTAATTTGGCAACATTTATTCATAAACCGTTTATTAAGTGTTTAACATCAAGTTTACCATACACACTGATTCTGAAAGTTGGCAGTCCACATTTATCAGTTGTTGCTAAGATGCTGGCTGTTGGACCACACTATTTCACTGGTTTAATAGCTAATGCAACTCACCTACACATCTGTCTGTTTTTGTTTATAAACTAAATGTTTCGTCTTGTTTAATAAAGAATGTTTCATCATCTTTGTTTATAAACTTTTTCCAGAGACCATCAATCATTGTGAAACACTGTGTATAAACATTGTTTATTAACAAATGTTGCCTAATAAATACTCAGCTTTAATCCTAGTTCTGTATCTAATCCTATTAATTAATAACTGTTCTTGTATTACAAGAAGTGGTTTATACATCGTGTTTAAACATTTTATTATTGCTGTATTATTTAAATTTAAAATAATATATTGAGTCAAAACTTGTTTAATTATTTAATAAACGAATGAAATCTCAAATCAGGATTACTATAATCTATTATAGATTATAATTATTTGCCACTTTTACTTGATATTTTGTTTCCATCCTCAGCAACGCCACCTATGATACTCTCCATTACACTAAGTCGAAACCCATATTATTGATAATAAGGTTTTTAGTATAGTTCCTAGATGGCGCTAATAAGAGATTGTAGAGATTTCATACTCATGTAACTAGATGACGCTATAATGGGCATATAATACTACCCCGCGGTTCATAGAATTTAGCCCTTCGGAACTTCTTTGCAATTTTTATTTTCTTTTACTTATTTCTTACCTGGCTCTTGATTGTTTATTATAAATAATTGCTTGTCCATAATGTATCTATTTAAAAGACCTTAACCCGGTCGCAGCCAGAGCAACTTAACTTAGCGATCGACTCAAATGCCGACCACTGATTAGGCCACGACCTCCTCTTAAATACGGATTTTAATTTTTATTTAATATCTAATTTGCTTAACACTAAATTTACTATTGTTTTTTGTATATCAATTATATGTAATTAACAAACCTTTTTCTACAGGGCTTTTAATAAAGCCCTGTGTGTACGTTTTCACGTACTGCATTTCATTTTGTATTATTTAAATACACAATATATTTAGTACACTGGTTACTATGTACATGTATGTGTAACAAAAACTTTCGGACAGAGGAGTACGAAATTTGGCACATTTATAGTTTACCTATAGGAGGCTGAGCGATTGTTAATATTTATATAAAATAAACATTATAAATATGTTAAATTATTATAATAAAACCACGCGCACACCAATGCCAAACGATTAACACACACATGTACACATTTTACTATAAAGAAACGTACATGGCTCTAGGTTTAATTAGCGTCTAGAAGCTTAAGAAAACATATTATTGTAATTAATCTAAAGTCAAATTAGTTTTTTGTAGAGACTTAAAATACGCATTAAAATTTTTAGATCAAAAATTTTTGAGAATGGAAAATTTGTTGCTGACCCAAATTTTGATAGCTTCATTCTTAGGTTGTTTCATCAAGGCCAATGCTCTATATTATCTAAGATTGACAGCATTTATAGCCGCGTGGATGTTTAATGATCAAAACATTTACATATTACAGCGCTGATAACAAAATTATCATGTTTAATTAAGAAATATATTGACGCACTCCTATTCAATAAGAAATTTTACAGTGTTATCACTTCATCACAAAATTCATTATAACCTTAAAAATTTGAATAATATTTTGTTATGAAGACTCATCAGAAAGGGCCACATTTAATCATAGTGGTTACGTTCGTTTTTCATCTTCTATGTCCGGGTTAACAAATCTTTTTTGTAATAGAATAAAAGGGAGCAAACGGGCAGGAAGTCAATCTGATCATAAGTGGTTACCGTCGCCCATGCGTTGCCTGCTTCGAAGAAGCACACAGTTTTTAAAAGCGTCGATATTATAGGACGCAGGAAAACCTCTGTGGGAAGATCATTCCGCAACTTGCACGTACGTGAAAGGAAAGATCTTGAAGCACGTAGACACCACTATATAAATATATACATATAAATAATACACCCAGAACCGAGACGGGAATCGAACCCACAACCCATGGAGCAGAAGGCAGGATAACTGTCAGATGCGCCACCGGGCCAGTCATAGGTTTAAAAGTACTCTTTACAGTGGCCACTTAAGTTATAAATTTTATTCTATGTAAGAATCTATGGCTGTAAACTATGGGTATACTGTATACTATGGGTTATGTCATAGGTCGTTGGTAATTTACTTCGTCTTTGTTTACTGGTGTTCTTGCAAGATTGTACTACGAGTGAATAAATAAGTTAAATACAATAGAATAACTATTATTTCGCTCACAAACATTATCCTGAAGACCACTAACATTTAACTTTTCCCTGCCTTTTTTTATAATGATATCCTTAATTTAGCCTTCATTTTTTATCTTAAAAGGGATAAAGGAGCAGGCGATAAATTACTACCGACGTCCATGTATATTTGCACCACCAGAAAGCTACCAGATTTGTTGCCAGCCTTTAAAGAGTGGTATAAGCCACGGGAAACTCTTTCAAACCGAAAGAAATGCGACAACAATACCATCACTTGACGTGAGAGCAATGCCGCCACTTCACGCCAAAGCTACGTGAAAAAGAAGTACTGGTACCCGGATGCGCCAGCCAAATTCGGCTGCAGATCAATAGAACTGCAAGCGTGGCGCTACGCCTTCAGACCTTTATATCTGTAGATGACTAGTGTGCAGGGGATTTATTTTATTATAGCATGTATTGAACGCCCATAGACAACTGCGCTAAACGAAGGATCTCAGATGCGAGAATAATTGCTTAGATATAGATAGAGATAAATAGGGTACAGTCAGTCGCTACAAACATATAATTTATTTTAATAAATTATTAAAAATACATTTTGTGTTAATAGTTTCAACCTGCACTTTAAAAAAAATTACCGATAAATTAAAACTAAAAACATTCAATACTATTAAAACTATGTTGTAACAATATATCTTTGAGCGAGACGCAAAGTGATCTTTGACTTGTAATACAATCGATAATGTTTTAAGAAATACATTTTCTGGATAAGGTCTTGCGGCCGTGACATAGATAGACGAAATTTACGTGTTTACATGTAAAAACATTTTATACTAAAATATCAATATATCGCTGATTCGTTCTGTCTTTGCCTATACTGAGTAAAAAAATGGTTATCAAATGTTAGAAAAAGAATTACATTATTAAACTCCTAAGTTCTCTAGAAGTCTAGAAGTTTCTATTATTAAACTCCGTGATATGGTATCACTTGACATAGATTTTTCCAACTGGAAAAAATACAGTAGAAGACAAATGGAGGAAAATCACATCGGATGACCTAAAAAGACATAATGACGTTTGGCTGGAGGAGTTTCCCCAAATAGGAGACGGTGACATAATGGGCTGGGCACGTGGCAAGGATGGACCCGCAAAGGTGGGCCAATGTCGCGACAGTATGGGCTCCCACCAGTGGCCGCAGGCGACCAGGTAGGCCGAGGAAGAGGTAGCGAGACGAATGGACGCCTTTGCGGGAAAGAAATGGATTCAGGTGGGTCATTAAAGGAAGGTGTGGCTAGAAAAGGGGGAGGTCTTTGCCCAGCAGTGGGACAGTATAGGCTAATTAAAAAAAAGTATGGTATAAGAAGATAATTTGAAAAAATACATTAACATCAGTTTCGAGAGTTAAGTCAAATTAAATTACTTCATAATTATTTCTATATTTGAAAGAATACACAAAAAAATGTAGTACCACATTAAATAATCACCATTCCTCCTAAAAGGCGGTTACGTTAGATAAATACAAAACCATCAACTGTTTAGTAAAATTTAAGCAATTTACATCGTGGCCAAACAAACGAGCGCAACCAATTCCAAAATGACCCTTTCATTGCCGCATTATAATAAAATCTCCGTTAAGATAATACGCGAAGGGAAAGTAAATGAAATATTTGTTTTCGCTGACGGAAAATCATTAGCATGCGTTCTCACTTTCTATCAAGCTATAGTTTTTAGTTTAATCGCGTGGGATAGGCAATTTGTCATCGATTGATGGTTTGCGTAAATTAATTTTGTTATATTATAAGCATTTGTTCCGGCTTTGGTGAGCTCGAGATGTTACCAGTATTTAAACTAGCCAGTTCCTATAGTTACGAAAATATCCCATTGGCAACCCTAAATCTAGTACTGGCCCGAGGTAACTTTTAGGGTGGAGCGAGATCAAATTATGGCGACCCCTTACTTGCCCGGCTTATATTTTTTAATATAAAATTAAGAAAAAGGTGGATCAAGAAGGGGGGGAGGCCTTTGCCCAGCAGTGGGACACAACACGCTAATAAAAAAATATATAAAATATATTTAAAATAATCGCATATTAGGAGTTGCCCCTAGCTGAGGCGCCCCCGCTGACTTGACGCCTGGAGCGGCCGCAGCGTTCGCCCTGTGGTAGAGCCGGTCCTACCTATAACCCTAAGTAGTTACTAATATATAAAGCTGAAGAGTTTGTTTGTTTGCCTGAACGCGCTAATCTCAGGACCTACTGGTTCTATTTGAAAAATTATTTCAGTGTTGTATAGCATTTATCGAGGAGGGCTATAGGCTATATATCATCACTCTGAAGTTGAATCTAATTTTTTTATCTAATTTTATGCGTACTAAGTCGCGGGAACAGCCAGTATACAAATAAAATATCATAGTTGGCATTAACATACTTTGTTTGGCATAAACGTGGATTCAAGATTAGACATTCACTTAAATTAATAGACTGTTCTCGTGAACACATGCCAAATAAGGAACGTTCATGTGCAATTGCATTTAAATGCAGTAAAACTTTCCATTATTTATCTTCTACTCATGAGTTAGAAGTTTTAGTATAACATAAGAAAATCTTTACAGCAAATTATGGTTGTTGATGATGAAAATGTATGTTATATTTATTCCTAGTTCTTGTAGAGTCATCACGTTACATAAATAAAATAATAAAATGGAAAAAAAAAACAGATTTGTTCTTAGATGTATCAACGATTTCCAGCAAGTTATGCTTGGTATACGTCGTTTATAAATTGAGATCAATAATTTCAGCAGCTTTTAACAATGAATGTGGAATTTATTCCTAGTTCTTGGAGAATTATCATATTACATAAATAAAATATTAAAATAAAAGAGCAGGTTTCTTTTTAGATCTATCAACGACGTTCATAGATCTAAAATAGTGTACGTTAAATTCGGTAAATTTTATTTAGAAACAAAATAAATATCGCCCATTAAAGCCGTCGTTAATGCAGCAACGACCGCAACTAATGCAGCTATTAGCAGATGTGAAAATTCTGCAACACATCAAGTCCACGTTTTGAAAGCACAAGTTTCACTAGTAGAAATCGTTTGTCATTGCGACCGATGTTTATGAGGAGATGTTTATTTACATTATTAAAGAGATTAATCATTTTCTTTGAAATAATAGCGGTTGATTCAAACACATTTCGATTTTTATAATATTACTGACAAGAGTCGTGAGTATGTACGGACAGAAGTAGACGTTTGACAAAGAAAATAAGAACAAAAATAGAATAAATCCTGTAAGTCCAATAGTTGATGAGCATCTAACGACAAACCAATCACGTTATTTTTTATCTGTTGTATATAAAATCGAAAGGTGACCTAAACTTAAATCTCTAAAATCGCGCTACGTACAAAGATAAAATTTGGCAAGGAAGTAGTTTATAGATAGTAGACATCCCCTAAGAAATATTTTTTGATAGGGCCAGATTAAGAAGGTAGGTCTAAGCAATTTATCGCGTAGGGGAAAGTAGGCAAGCTGTTAACCATACAAAGTCATTATACAGAGAACGCCAATGGGGAAGTTGACCAGAAGCCAAACAACCATTTTTTACCCTTTTTTACCCATTTTTTAACCTTTAATTAGAGGTAGCGCCATGCTTGTAGCCGAATTGGGCCGGCGCGTCCGGGTACCAGTACCTCTTTCTCACACAACAATTACAATGATTTTGAGATCTTTAAACGTTGATATTAAACTAATTAATTAATAATAAGCGATAACTTAATGAATTTACGACGAATCAGCTTCCAATTCCTTAAGGAATAATCGCTGTGGCGACTTATACAGTATACACATAGATAATACACCCAGACTCGAGGCGGGAATTGAACCCGCGATTCCCGGTGCGGAAGGCAGAGTCACTGCCCACTGCGCCAACGGGCCAGTCAAATCGAATTAAAGAAATCTATAAATTAATCTTTTAATAGTTAAAGCCGATGGTTTGGTTTTGAAGCGGAACGTGCGTTGAAGCCATACAGAAATTTTTACACTTATACTTTGGTGTTGTAGCCTTTGGGTTATGGGATTGTAACAATACTGCTTTGCGACAAAATTCTAAAGCTTTTATATAATATCGAAGAAAGTGAGAATTTGTAGAAGAAATTTTACACGTTTACTAGTGAGAGTAGCTGTACAAAATAGAATGTGTGTCACAGATATAAAACGATTTATTACCTTCATTGAGCACAATTTGGACGACTATTGTAGAAAATCTACGCCACAGCCACGCTTTGTACCCGCATTACTTATTCAATGTTAAATTCCTATCTGCGAACGAAATTTAATGTTAAATTATTAAAATGCGAAAGAGAGTATAGATTTACTGCAAGCTAAAATAGTGTTCATTCAAATAGGCTGTTAAAACTGTCGAGGCAAATTTGCTTCCATTTTTAAAACGCATTGTCAGCCTTTGTATTATTCAACCGGGAATAATTTCTATTGATTCTTATAATGTTTTCTTGTCGCCTTTAAAATAGAATAGAATAGTTCTTTATTATGTTGTCAAATTTTACGTAAAGTATATCTTAACTAGACTACGAAATAATTGCCTTAGTACAATAACAAGAAAAAAAATATATCCAACACGTATTCAATAATATTGTTTTACATATCGCATGGTTAATGGTAAACTGATCGATTAGGTTTTAGGCCTAAAGTAATTAATGATACAGGCACCATCGTTTTAATGTCTTCTTACAGCCAATCTAAGAATTATTTCCAAGTCTCCATCCAACATTGAGATACAGCTATTTTTATTTTTTTTACCTAAAAGAGGTTTTTGTTAAAAAGACAGATTATCGCTTCATTAACTATAATTAAAAAACGTATAATGTCCTTTTTATCGAATTGTAAGCGGAATAAGTCGGAAATGACAAAACGTTTTTTACGATTTCCCAAAAATCAGCTTTTTTGAGTTAGGTCAGTCTACTATTAAGCATTCGATATGTCCCTACTTTTAACGGACCATCACAAGACGCTTATATTGAGGCAATGTGTCATACACTTGTAATATATTAAAGGAGTTACGACCGTCACGAAGCACAGTGCGGGTGAATATTCTTGAAAATCTCAGCTCACCGATGTGATATAATGCTTGCATTCAAACTTTTATCATTCACAATTTTACCGCTGGAAAAGTTATGTGGTAGATAATAATATCATATGATTTTGAATATGTTTCTTACGAGTTTTGTTTCGATGCGATTTAGGTTTATGTACACATCCTTGCTTTCAATACGCCAAGATATAAGGTTGGATTGACTTAAAAATACCTCAAAGTATTGGGCATCATTTTGCAACCCATATTAACCCACTGGTGGACTGGACTCCTCTATATTGGATCATAGCTACGTCAAGAAGCGTTGTACCTTCTATAGGCATATAGAATAATTGTTCTATGGAGCACTGACATAAACATACCTCAAAGTATTGTGAATCATTTTGCAACCCATTTTACCCCACTGGTGGACAGGACTCCTCTCTTTTGGATCATAGCTACGCCAAAAATCCTTGTACCCTCTTTAGGCATTTAGTATAATTGTCCTGTGGGTCCTTTACTTTGCCTTATTATTGAAAATGGTATTCTTAAAAAATAAAGTACCTACAGTCAATGTGCAAACAGTGCCTAATCTGTATTAAGGATATCTGGAATAATCGCCCCATATGGTTTATAGTTTGACTACTCGCTTTAATTATTAATTTATAGTATTCTTTATCTAGTAAGCTAGATAAGAGCATACCGTCGTGGCGGCGTTACTAATCTATATTTTAATGTTAAGGAAGAGCCGCTGATATACTGCGCCCCGAGATCTTTATGGACGGGAAGCTGCAACGCCTGTCTAGTATACTGATTTAGATGCGACATCGAACCATAAATCAGGTAGAGTGAGATTATGTTGGCAACCGAATGTAAGTATTCCAATATTCATATAATACCGGAGCCAGACATAGCTCAAAGTCTCCATCCAATGTTGGATGACTTTGAGCTATGTCTGGTTTTGATTTTGATTATATTTTTTACCTTGAAATCTACAAAATTCTACAAGAATTTGTGAAGGTACACAAAGTCCCCGGCCACTTTAGAGCTTCAATAGCTCAATGGTATAAAGTATAGACTGAAATCCGCAAGGTACCCAGTCCAAATCCCACCGCCGTTGAGGTATTTTCGCACCCACTCCTAATACAAGCTTTTAATTTAAGCTTAGTAGGAGGGGAAAAGGGAATATTAGACATACATAAATAAAATTTTAAAATTAGTATACACACTACGTACAAATATATATTTCATTATATGGAGGAGGGGGTCGTTTAATATTTCCTAACTTTGAAGGGGGTCGCTATATAAAAAAGTTTAAGAAGCTCTGTACTAGAGCATTAAGGACAAACCTTCTTACTTTTTTTATAATGCTTTTATTTATTGTTTGAAAGTGAAAATTTTATATAAATAAAAAAGAATTCAAATCTGTCATAATACATAGTATCTACATACGATATAACTGCTTGGACTTTAGTCGCTTCGGCTTTGTACATTTATACTTAAAAAAAAAAATTATATGTTAAGTTAGGATATTTTATACATGTTTTACTAGCTGTGACTCGTGACTTCATGATGTCATATAGTCTATAGCCCTCTTAGATAAATGAGCTATCTAAGACTGAAAGAATTTTGTTAAGGCAAACAAATAAACTCTTCAAGTTAATGCGCTTTCGTCATTATGTTGTCACGCCTATACCACTGGTCGAATTACGTTTAATTTCAATACTATAGATTGGACCTTGGAGAAGGAAATAGGCTACTTTTCGTCGCGTCGCGGTTTGAAGCTAGTATCATAACATCTATTTTTTTTTTAAATTACGAAATGACTTCAAAAAATCTTGTAGAGCAGCAAATTTAAGCACGGAAGTTTTGACTAATGTCGTTTTTATTGCTCTTTCACTCTTTAAGGAGGAAAATTGTCTAAGTGTATATTATTTTATTTCTCGGAGATTCCAATAAAGAGGGGTGCCTTTAATAAAACAATGACAACATGTTGACGAGATTTTGCCTCCGATCGTCTGTCAAATAATGATGCTCATTTGTCAAACGCCATCGAGACAATAGTACAGGAGATCGCAGGAAAAGGCAGGATATATTTGTCGTATAGACCCTATCCTAATAAATACAAGATCTTAGACTACATGGATATTCCCAAGTACCTATATAAAAAATACCCATTTACCAATAGGGATCCTCGTAAACTTGCTTCTAAATTTTATCACCAAATTACTAAATTACGAATAAAAAAAATAATTATTTCGATTAAGTTTCAAATACCGGAGCCAGACGTAGCAAGTGTTTGTACATTTTTGTCCTTGAAGTCCGCAAGGTACTACAAAACTTTGTACAGTTACACAAAGTCTTCGGCCACACTACATGATCATTGAAATGATCATTCAAATGAAGCTATATCTTGCTCCGGCATAAGTGCCTGTGAAAGTCTATATGAATAAAGAACTTTTGATTTTGACTTTTTGACCATTAAACCATTTTGACCATTAAAAATAGTTCAACGTAGTATGATTTTGCGTAAAAATTAAGACGTGATCACTTTGAATTAATTAATTTCAGTATATTTTAAAATTAAATTTCTATAAAATGTCAGTATAGAAATATATAACCATCGTATCAGTAATAATAAGTTATAATGCCGGAACCATACATAGCTTCATTTGAATGATCACTTCAATGATCATGCAATGTGGCCGGGGACTTTGTGTAACTGCACAAAGTTTTGTAGAACTTTGCAAACTTCAAGGACAAAAATGTATAAACACTTTGAACTAAGCATGGCTCCGGTATAAGGAGTATCAAGAGGAAATTTTTATTCTTTACTTATATAGGTACGTATAGTATACAAGGGAAACGGAATAAGGATGCAACTGTTTCTTGTCTATGGTTCAACCTGAAGTAAATTTTCAATGTATATTACCGGAGTGAATCTCTATGACAATAAAGAAATGTAACCAACGCATCAGTAATATGTCAAGAGGCGGCATATGGCGGTATCAAGCGGGAATCCTTATTCTAAACGTATATAAACAAGGTACACGTCATATAAGTGGGCCTCGGCGCGTCGATCCCGCCATTTCTTTTATATTTTTTCATCAATGTCACACGTGACGCCCGAATGTCATTTTCATGGGATGGAAAAAAAAATATTTATTAAGACGCGGTGCGCGGCGTGGGCCCACGATATTACAATTTTCCACTAGTGAAATATGGAAAGTGATTTTTTACGAGAAAATAACAAGGTGAATACGCGTCGACCGGATTAAAAGTCGCTATTAAGAAGGGTTGAGTAAGATTTATTAATACGAACGCGCCTTATACAAGCGTTCTTACGTCGTTAGTTATTATTAAAATTCTTTCTTCAACGCGTTATTTTCATAAAACGATGCCATGTTACAAAGAAATATTAAATGTAACACGGTATAAGAGAGTTAGGATATAACGAAACTTTTTTTTAATATGTAAGAGAAGAAAAAAGAACTCTTTCAAGGCGAGAGATAGAGTACAAGATAAGAGAAATAATATTTGTTTTATTTCAGTGTTGCGCTAAGTACGACATGGCAGTTCATTCGTAAAAGGCAACAAAGGCAACGCATCTGCGAGCCTTCAGGTAGTGCAGCTGTCCCTGGGCGTCGCTAGTCACTTAGTTTTGCTCCTTTTTAGGATTTCGTAGTACTACAAGGAACTCTTATAATGTCGTAAATTAGAGGTAGCGCCATGCTTGTAGCCGAATTGGACCGGCGCGTCCGGGTACCAGTACCTCTTTCTCCGCCCCACAGTCACATCCTCTACAATCTAAGCGGACCCTGGTACTACTACACCGGGATAACGCTAGGACGAAGAAGAGAACAAAGTGCGTAATCTACTTTTCTTTCAACTACATCGCTGTCTGTTTCCATTTTTGTTACCTTTTCTTGCTTAATATGTGGTATCAAAGTTTTACAATGGTATAGAATGCGCGCCATATGTTTTTCTTTTCAAATTTATTCAATCAATTTATACTTTCAGCCAGTATCTTTTTGATCCAATGCGCCTCATATCACTAGTCCATTAATATGTCACTTTGCGCTCGGTGCAATAATCGACTATTACTAAATGTATATGAATGCATATACGAGACCAATGACTAAAACAGGGAGAAACATATTTTTACTAGGTTTTTACCAGAATTTGTAGTCGACATTATTTAGTAAAAAAATAAATAAAACGGATTAATGGTCCAAGCGTCTAAAAAAAACGCTTGATTTTTTTGACATTTTCGACTATTTATTATCTTTTACAGCTAGTCTTTTAATGATAAATGAATGTCAGGTGTTCAAATTAAATATTCACCGTCGTTAAGTATACAAAATTTTTTAAATGTTTCCGCAATTTTGATAATTATTTTGCTTCCATTAAAGGTCAAATTGAACTATCTGTGTTTTAGATTGAAGTTGCTCAGTTATCATGGAATAGCCACTGAATCTTCTAAGGGTAAAAGTAGCCTAAAAATGCACGCTAAATCTCCACTAAATTCCATTATTTGAAAGTGTGAAAGTAAATATTAATTGCAACGCTTGCTTTTAATTCAATTTAAGTTCAACCACGCACGGCGAGGTCAACTATTCGCGCGATTAGCGGTTTGGAGGGGCGTGCATTTTTAGACTGAACGCACTCTAGGTATAGTAGGGTAAAAATATTATCAGAGTTTCTTAGAATTCCATGAATTCACCATGCAAGTGTCGGGTTCATGGCGTTGCAAAATTTGGGTCAGACAGTGTTCGTTCTACTAAATAAGATTAAGAAATAATAAATGAAATTTTAATCACTTCAAATTTATTCATAAAAGCATATTTGAGTCCCGGTAAATACTGGATATGATAAAATCAACATCTTTTACTCGTGTGGAAATTAGTTTTCAGAAAAAGCCGAGTAGGTAATCCGTTTACATGCAAGGAAATAATCTTATTTCTTGTTAATATGAATAAAAAATCCTCACGCTCCGAGATTGTAAACGGAGATAATAAAACACGACGAGATTGAATTTTATCACGTTTCAATGTGACGCGTAATATAATTAATTTTGACAAAAAAATGGCCCAAATCAAATCTGTTAGTTTTTTTTACGTAAACATTACAATCAATTGACCTTTGCAAAGTAAATGTGTCTGATTATAAATCGTTTATTATTGTAACGATTTGTTGCTATACCGACATATTATCTATCAGTGCTTTCTTTTTATTTTAATTCAACAGATAGGCACAATTTATTTCTATACAGTTTACCAGAGAGTCAGCAAACCATCAGTGGACTGGAAGTGTTTGACAGTTTGAATAAATAAATCAAACAATATTTTTGATTAATTCAGGATGTTTATAATAATTTTAATACTAATAATCTATAATAATAACTAAAGGAGCCGGCAGACGATGTTCTGCCCAAATGTTAGGCTACTTTCTATTTACTTCCATTATCCTATATCATCCCCGTTTCCGTCCCCGTTCTTTCTTTATTAGAAATAACGAATGATTACGAATCGTTTTTGATTTATGCAGCGGTAATAAAGCTGCAAATTGACTCCTTGACGTTAAGAACATGCCTACATTGCTTAGACAACAGTAATTACTTGTATTTTAATATGAACTTTATCGAACAGCAATAAAGTTCAAAATGACGCTACATTTTAGGTAGCAAACGTTCGTATGGGAAGAAGAAAAGGACCGTTTTTAGGGTTTTTCCGGTAATTATTTTCGCCGAATTTTTGCCGTAAAAACCATCCTTGGACTTCAATGAACATTTTGAAAAAAGAATTGGTAAAATTAGCTTTTCTATAATTAAAGGGACGAAGGAGCCAGAACTTCAAATAAACTTCTAACAAAAAAAAAACAACCGACATTATATAGAAATGAGTCTACACGGGGAGCGCCAGCTTTCAAGTGACAAAGTACCATCAAAATTGATTCACTCAGTCGAAAATTCAGAGCTAACAAACATGAAAATAAAAAAAATATAGAATTGAATTTGAGAACCTCTTCCTATTTTGAAGTCTATTGAAAAGTAACTACAGCTGCCCATGGACAGATTTTCTGCCAGGAGTGTTGCCGGAATTTTTACTACTTTACTTTTGATAAATTTAATTAGAGGTAGCGCCACGCTTGTAGTCCTTTTAGTTTGCAGCCGAATTGTTTTGATACCAGTACCTCGTTCTCACATAAGATCGGCGTGAAGTGGCGGAATTGCTGTCACGTCAAGTGATGGTGTTGTAGTCGCGTTTAAAAATATTAAAAAGTACGTTTGTTATTGTAACATACAAGTAATTTATACCTTGGTCATCTATAAATTATATCACACGTAAGGGGAAGGGGTATAGAAACAAAGGTTAAATTAGTAGCCATGCGTGCCGTTCGGTCTTACCAATTAACGCATACAACAAAGTCTATACGCCACCAATTTTACAGATAGAGAGACTGGCAAAGAATCATTCGAGTACACAAAGAGTAATAATAAAACCCCATTAGAACCACTACGTAGCATAATATTAGAAATTTTGTGTTTTACACAATGTACACTAGGCGATAATAATTCATAAAAATACAAAAGTACAACATTACATTATGACACGAGTAAATATTAAAAAGACGATTACAAAGAACAGATAGAAGATTCACTCTATACATCTATAGTAGAATATTTCACTCTTCAATCTAGTATAACAATGTTATAAATGATTTAAATTAAAAACTATAAGAGGGGCTATGCTTTACTTCCAAATTCGGACATTATTTTCTTCAAGTTTCTGTCACATACATGTGTCTTAAACAGGTGGAGTGCGTACAGTCTAAAAATGCAGGCCCCACCAAAGTATTCATGCACAATTGCGTATAGACACAAACACCCAAGCTCGTGAATATCATTGGAGTACAGTGCGTGGTTGATTTTGAGTTCATTAGTTTATCGAGTTCATTTTTAGACTCTACGCATTATATATAATGTAAAAATGCCTTTTGAAATGAATTTATTATCAAACTTCTATGTTAATTGAGCTTATACGTTTGATACATAAGTTTTATATATATGCACTTTTGAAAATAACATTGAAAATGGGTGAATTTGGAAGTATTGCAATACCGAATTTAATCTACATTTATATAGAAATTTACATCTAGTTAAAATATCTACACTCATGCAAGACGTAAACGAAAGCAACACGATTGGGGTCCCGTCATAAACACTCAGAATATTCTCGAATATTAGTAACTAAGTAACATTAATATAGTATTCGTTGGGTTATCACATCGCGAGTTAGGGTCAGCGCAGACCAAGGGGTAAGCAGCAGAGAGGACTTTTTTAAGACACTCGAAAATAAACTTTAAGTCTATTGCTATAAAGTGTACACGAGAATACACACGCATTAGCATTTTTTTTGTAATAAATGTATGCACTTTATAACAAATGTTTATTTTAGAATGTCTTTAAAAAAATCCTCTCTGCTGCGCTCCTCTTGGTCTGCGCCGACTCTTAGGCGGAGCGCACACACGCCTACAGTCAATCTAAGCGATGACGGTGTGTTATCCGCTTAATTATTACAACTAAGCTTTCATATAAGCATTTCATTACAACACATATCTAGCGGATCTATTAAAATTTTTCGACAGTACATAAATATATTAATATTAAACACGAATATTTTTGACAACGTTTATAGATATACTATATTAATTTGTGGCAAAATTCTATAATCCACTTCAAATTGCCGTTACGTTGCCCTACAAATAGCTTATTTGTTCAATCCACGGAGATTAGAGTGTAAGGAGTAACATCTCTTATGGGAGAAAAGTTCAAAAAGTGACCAACATTATAGCCTAGATAGTAATTCAAAAACCGTCCAGAACGGCGCTGGTATAGACAAATGCTAAGGTACGTATGAAATTCACGATGAAGCAGACGTGGCGCCCCCCTTATTTTCGTAAATCGATGTATATTTTTTATATACAGAGATTTTGTTCCTTCTATTCCAATCTCCATAGTTAAATCGATAAAATTTACGAATAAAAATTTTTATACTTCTCGGTTAAAAGGTTAAGGCCGGGCGCCCTTTGGATACTCACGTAAAATGTTTATTTTTCGTGAAGATCAATATTTAATCGTAAGAAAAATTTTAGACATACAGTTTTGGACACCTCGAGACGTGTGGGCCAATATCCATTATAGTCCAATAGATACAATAAGCAAGAATTGTGGCATTTAGTTAATTTCTTAAAATACGGAGGTAGTCACAGTAAAATACGATCGTTTAGGTATAAAAAATTTGGCCACAACAATTTTATGTATCACACTTAATATATAATTGTCATCTAATTTATTTATTTAGAAAATACAGCATACTGTTAATGTTCGCATGTTAATATAAGTATTGCATATAATACTGTAACAATGTCTTTTTATTGTTAATTTCTAACAAACGAGACCTGATCATACACATTCATAACAATAACTAACTCTAAACATACGATAAAATGTAAAAAGTTCAAAAATCTACTCTAAAACCACCACTCACAAAACATCTGAGGGTTTAGCAAAAACATTCCCGATAGTTTTACTTACTTTTACATTCGAAACGAAACGTCAAATGACGGTTCGTGCTTCCATTTTACACGATGTATATGGCCGTAATGTCAAGTAAGCGATACGCGTGAGTTCTGAATTCATTAGTGCTAGCAACATTTTGCAACAAAGTTGTGAAAATGTGTGGACCAATGTTTCATTTGACGTTCCGGTTTCCAACGTAAAAGTAAGTAAAACTATCGAGAATGTTCCTGCTAGGCCCTCTGCTTACAACATCTTGCCACAATGTACTGATATTACAATGGAAGCTTGTACTCTACTTTTTATCTACTCCAGTTGAACTTTTATATTATAAAGTACTCTGTGCAAGACGTTCAGCAACGATGCAGTTAGAAACCTATTTCTAAATAATTATTTTACAAGTGTGGCCCGCCAACATCTGATTTCTTAACGATATGGCCCTCGCCCCTTGTTTAACTAAAATTGATTGATTAACTAAAATTAACTTGATTAACTAGTTTAAATACTAACCTGCTGGTGATTATTTTCCTGCTTCTCACTGCTGACAGAGGGTGAGGATTCGGGTTCTTTACGACACCAACTTGGACACCACCGCCTAAGCGCGCATCTATGAACAATACCATAGTATTTACATAAGTTATTTCCTTTTTTTAATCTACACAACCAGAAGGGCTTGCAGATGCGTTATCGGCCCTTAAATAGGGGCTTAGGCCACCGGGAACTCTCAAATTATTACTAACAAAACCAATTGTAATATAATTTAACACGACGAACCAGGGTTAGGTTTAGAAATCACTAATAAGCTCTTCAATTTTGTATAGCTATACGACAAAAATTAATGAAGTATTGAGGATGATTTTAAATCAACTGAATCAAAGTTAAGAAATCCTTTTCTTAAATGATTTCGCTCAATATCTGATATAAGCGGCTTAAATATTTCATAATATGCTTAAGCTGCTGAAGCTAAGCTCAAATCGGACGTCGTGCAGCTCAACGTTGAATATGGAGCAAAGCCAAAGTTTACAATCGCAAAATTGATGACTCATTTTCATAGTATCACTTTTTTTTAGTAAAGATAAAATCGACATCATATGACACATAAGTGTATACACTTATATATTCAATAATGACGATTAGATTATTGTATACAATAATATATATAAAAAAGTGACTGTATATTAGAATTTAGTTTTATTTATGTATATTAGAATTTAGTTGTTTGTAACGCTCTACTGTAAAGCTGGGAATTTCGGGTTACAATAACTTACGTGGGAGGTATCAATATCACAATTAATCTTATACCAGGATTACATATTTGATAGCTCAAAAAATGGTTTAATTGTAAATACGGAATATCTCACATTTGCACTATAAAGGTTTTGTAAACCTAGATCTCAGGGATATTACGGGAAATATTTGAATAGATAACATTTCCACACGGGGTCCATAAGAAAGGGATCAAAGGGCGCACAGCGGCGAATCCAATAAACTGGTATTGAATAGCATTTGATGTACCGCTAGATGTTATAGTGTACCTCCTAAATACTACTCCACTTCTGATTGAAAAAACTTGAATAGCTACATATATATGGATTGGGGCAATGGGGTTGGTAATATGACAAACTAATTTATGAGAAAATTTGTCAATTTTGTTTGAGAAATGGTGCAGAAGTCGAGCTCATAAGTAACTAAATTATTAACGAATAATAAACTCGAAAAATAGACTCATTGGAGTCTCAGCTATATCAACTCAACAGATAAGTTTAACTTGGCTGGATTTGCGATAGTAGACTATGCTATTTTTAGTGATTTTCCTGTTGATTATCACTTAAAATTACAACCTATAATTTATAAATAAACTTACAAAAATTACTTCAATCGAATCAGTAGTTAGTGTGTTTTAAATACACTCAAATTTCTCGCTTATATTTATTATTCTTATTCTTTCTTAGACCAATTTTTAAGGAAATAAAATACTCTCTGATCAGATACATTGAACAATAACCAAGGTACTAATTAATCCTTTTTCTACACCGTGAAAACAGCACAAAATAATCGTTATTGTTCATCCGTCGACCGGATAATTCAATAAACCGCCCGATCCATCCGGTTATACCGCTGGGTCAGGTTAATAGCTGATATTGTCTCAGCAATTAGATTTGATCTCCAGTAGTGCGAGAGCAGCTCTGTTAAGAACTACATAGCTTTTGTTTTATTTCAAATATTAAATTTTTACGTGTACATTCACAGAAATACACCGAAGTTGTACAATAGAAGGCTTATCTTTGTTTCTTTGGCACAGAGCCAAGAAATCAGCTTCCAAACACAACTTTTTCAAAAATAACACACAAGTTCACTTTTTTTCTTTCGCGATACGTCAATGGTTAAAGAGTGGAGAGTTTTCGAGTGTTTATGTTACTAAACAAAGAACACCCGTTTTTTTTTTGTTAATATTTGTTTGCTGCTCAATTATTTGTTCATTTCTTAACCTACTTTCACTTACAGATCCTTAAACTGCACGGAAGCTCTGTGAAAAGACTTTACCTAAAATTCAAATTAGATTGTTTATATAGTATACACGGCAAACAAGAAAACTATAAGGTCACCAAAATATATGACTGCAATTACTTATTGGTATTGATTAATTAGTAGTTTTTAATTACATATACACTCACCTGATGAGAAGTAAAGCGAATAGAACCGTCAGGAGTGGCAGGAAGGTGGCGAAGCAGGCCAAGAAGAGAGTTTGCACGTCCGTGAAACCTGAAAACATGGACACAACTGCGACAGGTCACATGCCAACAGGCTGCTTGTGGAACAAGCGAATTAGACCTAAATTGTATTTGTAAAATATCATATTTATTTCTTTGCCTACCCCTCAGGTATGTATATGTATGTCTCCCCTCCTACTAAGCTAAAATTAAAAGCTTGGATTGGATGCGACAATACCCCGGATGACGTCAGATGGCAATCGGTCATCTTAACTCGCCCCACAGCCACATCCTCTACAATCTAAGCGGACCCTGGTAATAAACCGGGATAACGCTGAAGAAGGTACTTTACTTAGGCGCTTGGCAGAATTAAAAGATGGACATTCCACTAGTAAATGCGAAACAGTTTGATCTAAACCACACTTGCATTTATTCCTATCAGATTTAGTAATTAGGTGTATATGTGTAAATGGTTTATTAACACATATACACCTAATATATATGTGTTACGTTAGTGTGGCCGATACGTAACGTAGTGATGACTACATGGTCCTTTCTACTATGAAATAAAGTTGGACCTTTATCAAAAATTGAGTTCCTGACGTGGAAGAGCTTTGTCTCATTTTGTGTTTTCCAAAAGTGATCCCAATTTCTTTTTATTTTACATTTGAAGTATTTTTTTAATTCTAAAAATCTTTCTTTGTCACTAGTAACTACACAAAAGATATCTAAATAGCTAGCCTTGAAACGGGACGCTAATTAAACTGTCTGTAACCTAAATCCCCTTTGGATTGAAGCAATAAGACGTTTGATTTTCCCGTCTGAGAGACGGCTATACTTTACCCACTTGGATGAAACGTAGTTGACATTGTTGGTTCCAAAACTCGCAAGGTACCTGGTCTAAACTTCTATCTGGCTATTTTAAGACCACCTCCAGCATAAGTTTCAATGTGTCTTAGTCTAGCATCAAGAACACTTGGCATATCTAAATGATTCCTGAAATGCTATCCAAGTAAAAAGAAACACCAGCTTACTTTGTCATTAGTACACAAAAATATCCAAATAGCTATTCTTGAAACGGGACGCTAATTAAACTGTCTGCAACCTAAATCCCCTTTGGATTGAAGCAATAAGACGTTTGACTTTACCGTCTGACAGACGGCTATACTTCACCCACTTGGATGAGAGTCGGCTGACACTGTTGATTCTAAACGATTTTGCACCTCAAAGGAACTGGAAATAGATTCGGTTCGTTAACCCTGGGTTAACGTCATAGATTATTGACTTACGTTTTCATTCATAAAGTCTATTTCTTTCTCAACAAATGGCTACGGACGCGCGGTATTACAGACTCAACGATTGACTGATCCGGTTAGATAATTTTACACTTACCTTCCTTCTTAACCTACCAATATCAAACATTGGTTTATATTTCGTTTAACGCGTTGAATATTTGCAATATTATGTACAAAATGAATTATGATATCGGTAAATTTGTTTCACTAGTATCCTACGTCTTCTAGGGAATTAGCTCTGATGATAAGCTGGGCAAATTAGTATCATAGCCAAATGTGATTTAATTTTAAACATTATTATTTTTTAAAAGTTCCATATTACACGTTGTTTGAAAGTCATTTGTTTGTGGTGTGGTATTTATAGAGAACTTAAAAACGTTCAGTTTTACGACTTCTATTTGAAGCTACCTACTTTGAGAGCATAAATCATGGGAAGATTATCTCAGGATTAGATTTGAATAATTGCTACACGAAATTAAAGCAAAACAACAAATGAACTTAATGTAGCGTGGCTTTAAAAATGTTACGATTATTGAAATGATAACCAGTTCGTCCTAGTTTATTCTAGTACAAAAGAGTCAATGTATCTATACAAAACAATTAGTAAAAAACATTCTAGGTATCCTGGAATTATATGCTCCATATTAAAATTGTTAGACACTCAAAACTTGACCAAAATTTGTATTCACAAAAGGGATATCGTAAAAAAAACAACACTTAATTAATTATCTTGTAATATAAATTATATTTAGGAAGTCCTACCTTAATCAATGGCGGGCTTGAGTCATTCGCTATGTAAAGTAGCCTTTAACCGCAGCCGGGTAACCAATTCTAACACTGGTTTTCAAATATCCAACCTCCTCCGTATGTCGGAAGGCACGTTAAACAGTAGGTTTCCGATAAATGTCCCTGAGTGATATTAGTAGTGAGATTGTAGATCAGGGAATGACTCAGTCATTTTAACTCGTCCCACGGTCACATCCTTGGCAATCTAGGGGATCCTGGTACTAGATCATGATAAATCATCTCGTATTACAAACAAACAGTTCCTAATTACACAATGTATTTACGAATAAATTGTGTATCTATCTTAACTTACCTCGTAATGTTGTTTGTTTCAGGTACAATACGGCCGATGCGATGTCCGTGGACACCTAATGTTGTGACAGTGTAGTGGTTACCTCAACAAAATGGCGTGGTTCATTCTACTGCTGCCGACCATCATGGCGGCAGCTCTGACGCCCAGTGACCTGGACTCCTGCAACCCGGACAAAATGACCGTCTACCGAATGGTGCTGCACACTTACTGGACAAGAGAGAAGTTCCCGAAACACTACCCTGACTGGAGGCCGCCCGCTCAGTGGTCCAAAATTTATGGTAAGTTTTAATGTGTTTTTTGGTTTTACTATTATAAAATTAGTATTTTCCATGTATATAAAAAATGGCCAAAGCGTGTCAAAACACGCTTATATAGAAGGGTTCCGTATCTGATACGCTATAAACGTATTTGTTAAATAACTTCAAAAGTTATAAATTGTTGCGATTTAACTATGCAGTTAAATAGACCCTGAGACGGGATAACTCTAGGAAGAGAAAGCAAGTAATGACCATTCATAACATATTTCTTAACATAATAGTGTTTAATTAATCCATCAATCAAACATTCCTGCCTTGACAACAAACCATGGAAACCTCTGGAACAATGGCCCACGTTCCGCCATACAATCCCCTTTTAGGTAAGATTTTTCTCACGCGTTTCATGCCACGTATGTATATGCCAATTATGACAAAAGCAAATATTTTATCTCATGTTTAATCTGTACCTTAGTACGTTGGTCTAATTTTATATTATTATATTTATATCTTTAAAGAATATTTTTAAGCAAATTTAAACTTGTATAACAATAACCAAGTACAGAACATTAAGTCATTAATCAACTCTGTATACTATATTGCCGTTGGAAAAATGATGTCATGTAATAAATTTCATTTTATTGAAAATATACATATATAATATTTATATATAAGTGAAAGACCTACGTCAAAAAATGTCACGCCTCTAGCAAAGGGGTATATATAGAATTTTGGAAGATTAAAAAAGATTGGTGGTGCCAAATTTGCGACTATATGGACTCCTACTAATGGCCGCCGAAGATCAGGTAGGCCGAGAAAGAGGTGGCGGGACGACTAAGACGTTTTTGCGGGAGAGGAGTGGATTGGGGTAGCTCTGTATAGAGGAGAGTGGTCTAAGAGATAGGACGCCTATAATTAAAAAAAAGGTTACATAGAGGTATTGGTTTTATTTATTAGAGAAGGTGATATTTTAATCAGTGACCGGTATTCGAGTCGATCGTTACGTTTAGTAGTTCTTACCATGACCGGCTAGATGGTTGACCCATTCTAGCATTGGTTTTTCAAATATCCAACCTCCTTTGTATATCGAAGGCACATAAGACAGTGGGTCACGATTAATGTCACTGAGTAATATGATTATATCCCACGAGACTCGAACAAGAGATTGTAGGGTTCCGGGGATGACGTCAAAGGTCATTTTAAAAGGTTCCATAGCATCCGCAATTTAGAAATAATGCAATTAAGCAGACCCAGGGGCTAGACCGACATAATGCTAAGTATAAGATTTTTTTTATTTATTAGTCCTTTTTTTTGAGTTTATTTTATATGAATATAGGTTGTGAATGTGAATTTATCAGTTAATAATATCAAGTATTAAATAATAATTAATTTAATTACAATAATAAATTTCAACTAAGCAGATTTTCGGGAGCTTCTAAGGCAAGCAAGAAATCTTCAATAATTAGATCAGAAGCCAGAATAGTGTTGGAGTTTTTACAAAGACAGCCCCATTAAATCCCCCATTTAACTTGGTCGGAGCATACAAGTAAGTCCCGGGATTAATAGGACGACTCTGCCGGTGGTCGGGACTCGCGACATTTTTAAATAGCTCGTGTTTTAAGTGGACGTGGATTTAGATATTTTAACAAGTTACCTTAGATATAACACTTCTATTGCATATTATTACATTTCCACTTATTTTTAAATTTGTCTTGGGCTTAAGCCTTGTTTGCACGGCAGGATTTTAACACTACTCGATGTCCTGAGCAATCCACACTTGTTCAATACAGAATTCAGGGCTCCTAACCCAACGAGGTAAGTATTTGTTTATAAAATACTTGCAGTAGATGTTAAATACAATAATCCACCGAGCGTGGTAAAATATGACGAATATTTTGAATTCGACGGCACTTTCACTGACGGATGTTTGTCGCTGTAGGGCATATTTAAGACGAATTTAATTTTAGCAAATCAATTAAAGCCGTTAGCATTGTAAACAAAATTATTTAACTTCACGCGGACGATACCTCCGGAAAAGCTAGTCTAAACTATCTAAAGAAAATTATTTCCACTAAATTCATCATGTTAAATTACTTGGGCAACTATTTAAGATACTCCATCTCAAAAGTTAAAGGGTGATTTTCATCAGCAGTATATTTAGATCCTTTTCAAGTGAAACGAACTACTTGAAACATTTGGGGTAACTTGCTGAGTGTATACAAGGGGGTTGTGAAGTAAAATGGACTTTACCCCCTAGGGTACATGTTACTAATTGGCTTAAATTGACGCTTATCAACACGGTGTCATCTGCAATGTCAAACAAATGATGAGGGTCGATTTAAGCAAGTTGAATGTAGGGTATGTTATACTGAACTTGATATCATAACTTAATATCCCATTTCAAATTTTGGAATCATGTGAGCTTCTTAATTTGATATCTGTTATGCCGGAGCCAGACATAGTTCCATTTGTATGATCACGTAGTGTGGCCGGGGACTTTGTGTGGCGGCGCAAAGTTTTGTAGAACTTTGTAGTCTTCAAGGGCACAAATGTACAAATACGTTGAGCTATGTCTGGCTCCGGCATTACAAACACAGTTATTAAAGAAAAACATTTATCTGTTCTTCCGCGTAACTAATGTCATGTTGATAGATTCCATCAACCAATCATCACAATGGCGACAACCGATCAGCGCTACGACAGCAATCCGCAATTACAATAGCGGCAACTGATCAGCACAATGGCAGCAATCAATCATCACCAGCCATGATAGTTTTAAGAAATTTATGTATTAGTTCTTAAGAAATCTGTGTGTATGTATTTTGTCCCCAAAAAAAAAATTAGGGAAACTGTAATGTTTTTTGGGTTTTAATTTATCAATAAAATAAAATAATAACTAAAAAATGGCACTGTGTGTAAATATATTAATAAAAAAACACGCAAGCTCGTCAATATCATTGGCTTACAGTACGCGGTTGAGAAAAATTTTACTATAAAAACGTTGCACGCACACAAACAAGAGTTGCAATTAATTAGTGGAGGAGCGTGCATATTTAAACTGAAACATATATATATCACAAAACTCGCAGATACGTTGGCGGTCTTTGAGAAATGAGTATATATAACTATTGTTTTCCTGAAGGTCCCTTAGTCGTACCAGTATATGTATTCAAATGTAACTTTTACTTATACGAATCATATTCAATCATGGTTGACCTGGGATTGACAAAGTAATTAATTTCGATGTGCGATCTCAGAACGGAAACGATTGTTTCATCCAGTACCGCAGATTTAGTTGAAGTTACGATTGACTTTGAACTTAGATTTCAATGCATCCAGTAAATTAATTTTATTACGGCTTTCTAGACAGACACTTCCATTCTTCAATATTTGTACGAATTAAAGCAGCATTTGGACAAATAAAAAAAATATTTCAAACCAGTGCTTAAGCGGGCAACGACTAGACAGTTTACCCTACAAACACAATCATACAAAGATGGAGCACGAAGTAGGGTGGGGAGACCAACATCTTATATCAATCTAGTGGCAACACTTGTGATAAATGTGGCGCGTTTGGTTTTTAATATCCGTTTTTATTGCTTGCCTACTTGAAGGTTTGCCACACTATATTTTAATGTTTATGAACGCTCTTTTAGGCTTCTGACAATTCTAGATACGATATAAGACAGAGGAAAGCGAAGACATGCACTTGTGACATGCACTTGATCTATCAGACTTAGCACCTATTGCTCGCTTTGTAAAAATTTAAAGACTATTATGCCGGAGCCAGACCAGTGTTGTTTTTTGTCCTTGAAGTATACAAAGTTCTACAACAATTTGTGCAGTTACCAACTTCCCCGCCAGATTACTTGATCATTCAAATGAAGCTATGTCTGGCTCCGGCATTAGAAACATAAGGAATGAAATTAAAACTATTGATATTTGCTGAAGAGTTTAAAACTTGGGATTATGAGTTTCTACCTCTAAAAATTAAACTGATCCCAAAAAATGTGAACTACCTTTCAAGACATTTAAAATATCTTTGATTACCTACATAATGTAATAATAGTCATTATCTAGGTCACAGATTTATAATATTTGTCATATTTTCACCACTTATTACAAGTATGACACAAGGTTAAAAACAAACTAACCATAAATACGAACTACCCACAAAGTATTCACCTATTGTAACTTTTTTATACGTTATGAGTTGTAACGACTGAATATAAAAATATATTTGTTTTCCTAAGCCAAAATAATATTTCGGCCAACTATTAACCTAATACCGCCCCCGCCCTTCCGGGAAAACAGGGGATACATAATTATATTCCGTTTATTTCTCCCATGAAAAAAGGGGCAAACATTTTGTATGTTGCGAAGCCTAAAAAGGTTGGCATACACTGGGAACTTATTACATAAAATATGTAAAAGATATATATTTAGTGCGTTCACAACGCTCATTCAGTCGTTCTACATGATGAACACTATCGTTGCGGTTGCAACAAAAACGTCACTAATGACGTCATGGTAAATATTCGCAAGTGGGGCTCCACCTACAATTGGGATATATTTTTTGTTTTTACATTCTTTGTGAATAAGAACATCATAGAAAGCAATATTATGACAGCGCATAACCTATAAACGGTTTAAAAAACGGCAAACTAACACAAAACAACAAGAAACTAAAATGAAACACAAATCAGTTACGGATAGAGTAGTAGTGGCCATAGCGCGATCGGAATGGGCGCGGTTATTTTTTTTTTAATTTAACACCTTTCTCTGTTAAAATATAAATAAATTACTGCGAAGCGCTAACTACTACCCGAAAAGGTGGATTATAGTGAGCGGTTCTGTTAAGTTTACAGTTATAATGCTCGAAAACAAGTTGAAAAACCCCTGTCATGAGCATAATCGTTGCGATCGTTTAGAGTCTACACGAACAGAGACTTTAAAAAGTTGTTATTTATAAATCACAGTTAAACACTTAAGTTTTATTTATAATAAATGTAACAAAAACCTGGTGTACCTCATGCCTAAGTTCATAATTACGTAAGCAAAGAGCTGGGAGGAGCGAAGTCGTAAGAGCAAGGAAAAATGTTTATTCATTTTGGTTCAAAAATACCAGACAACGTAGAAAACAGACTCACGCTGAATTGTGGGTTAAATTCTCCCTTCAATTTTCGCGATTATGGCAAATATTTTTTATTTGTACGTTTTATTATGGAGGTGGTCGTGGCCTAATCAGTGGTCGGCATTTGACTCGATCGCTAGGTTAAGTAGCTCTTGCTGCAACCGGATGGGTGACCCATTCTAATACTAGTTATATTTGATATCCGACCGATCTCCACAACCTCACGACTTATATCACTCAGTGACATTAATCGGGTCCCATTGTTTTACGTGCCTTCCGAAACATAGTGTTAGAATGGGTCACCCATCTATCACCCGGTGGCAACAAGAGCTACTTAACCTAGCGATCGACTCAAATGTCGACCACTGATTAGGCCACGACCTCATTGCCATTCGGAAACTTCATTCGCTTATTAAATTAAATTGGCCTATGTTATACGTGATACCTCTCAGTGAGAAATCGGTTCAAAAAGACCGTCAAAGTCGGTCTAACCTTTAGTCAAAAGTAAACTTTCAACAATTCATAACTATTCACTCGTTAAGGAATAAAATATTGTAACAAAATACCAAACGATTTACATTCACAAATAAAACTCAACTAGTTTCAAATGACACAACTTTTATTCAAAACGAAACTTTCATTCATAACTACAGTCAGGAGTAAAATACTGCACAAAAAACTACGTTTTACATTCACAAAAAAATCACAATCACAGCAGAACATTCCAAAGACAGGACCTGTGATCAAACAAAGGAAAGTTTTGTAATAAAAACGGCAGGCATTTTTAATTTCCGTCTCAAGTTTCTCTTTACGGGATTTAAATGAAATAGGCAACAAGTTCACGAAACATTTAATTAGTGGCAAGAGTTGGGCGGAAATGAAACGTCCTACCAACGGCCAAAGCTAGTGTTGCCAGGTGTACAGCTTGTCAAAAAGGACAGCTAACTAAACTATATAAATACGGAGGAGGTTGTAGCTTAAACAGTGGCCGGCATTTGAGTCAACAGCTAGGTTAAGTAACTCTTATCGCGACAGGATGATATTTAAGTGACCAACTCAAACACTGGTTTTCAATCATCCAACCTCCGCCGTGTTTTGAACAAATTTAACTATAACCACACGGAAAACACTAGCTTTCCAATAAAAAAGGATCAACAAAAACGATTCACCCAGTCAAAAGCTCTAAGGTAACAAACATAAAAAATTAAAATGAAAAAAAAAACAGGCGAATGGAGAACATCCTCCTTTTTAAGTCAGTTGAAAAATATTACTAGTGTGCTTAAAAAAATTAAGAGATTTTCCGAGTAAATATTAACGCGTAGTCACTCTAACTTTAACACCTTCGTGCGTGATTCCTGGCCCACGATGCTCACGCCTTTATTTCGTCCGATCATAAAACCTTTTGTTCAAAATGAAACTTTACTCAATAAACTTTTGAAAACTTTGACGGATTAAACTGAAACTTAAGTTCCTAATGTCACAATCCGATATTAATTAAGGTGGGTGGAAGTTTCGATTATATTTTTCATTTATTTCCAGTTCCTTTTTCTGAGAAATGTGATATTATTTTCAAGGTATTAATAACTTTTTGATTGAAATATGGCCTCGGTAACTCTGTGGTGGAAAAGGAATGAATCCATAAGGGGAACTTTGCGTTTGCTTTGAGTTTAAATAAAGGTTTATAAGAAAATATAATTGATACTTTGAAGTTGACGAGGGATTCTTGTGTGAGCATGAGAGTCCCTCGTCAACTTAGCTGAGTCAAATATACTTGACTGACTCGTGGGCGCAGTGGGCAGTGACCGAGCCTTCCACTCCGGGGGTCATGGGTTTGATTCCCGTTTCGAGTCTGAGTTCATTATCAATATGTATGTGTTTATATATTTCTACAAAAAAATATTTATGTATAAAAGGCGTATGTTACCTATAACTCAGGCATTAAGTTGTCTACCTTAGGAACAGACGTCCATATATAATTAATATATATGTATTTATTTCCCATAATCCTATATATTTATTGTTTATTTATTTATTATCAACTGAAGTTTGTCCAGGAGGTAGTTTATAGTTAGTAAAAATCTACTAAGAAATAATTATTCGATAGAGCTTGATTAAGGAAGTCTATGTCCTCGTTTATGGAGACGCGGGTCGTTGCGCGTCGCGTGCGGCGTGGCGTCTGGCGGCTTGTAAACTCACAACGCCATATGTTTGAATGAGGTGCGCGCCGCGTCGCCACACGCGTTGCGCGACACCCCGCGTCTCCATAAATGACACTAAGATCTTTAGCCAGTTTACGCAGTCGATGTAACAGGAAACTGCAAATTAAAAAAAAGTTAAGCCCTGACTATTAAAAAGGTCCTCCAGAAATTATAAAAGTCTTTCATCGGAAACGTTATACAATCACATACGGACATATCGATGTTATTTATGTGCAAGATATCACGAATCGTTGTTAATGTACAGAAAAGGAAACTCTACGAAAACGCTTTCTCGACGCTAACGACTGGACTGGAGTGAAAGTTCCCGAGAGCTGTCGTTTGAACGACACTATGCCTGGCCCACGACCTCGCCTGCAAACACAACATTGCCATTAACGTACACTCGTAAACAAAAGTGACGTACATATAGAAGCATCTATGTTACGCGTGCACATGTGTTTGAAGTCCTAATTTCTTTAGGCGTGTTTTGCATTTTTGAGATGAGAAAATACTATTGAACTGGCGACACCTTTACCATAACGACACCTCTGAACTTATTAGTCGATGCGTTTAGCCTTAGTTTTCAATTCTGTCCGAAGACCGAGTGGCATGGAAGCAGCTGGTCTACCTCTCCGTCAAGGCATATCAGAACAGGCACGACCTTCATCATCGAAGATACCGATTAAGAAGAAGAAATAAACAGAAAACCGCCTTTAAAAAACACCAACGAACTAAAAAGCAAACAAATAATTAGTACTTTCATACGATTTAATAGATACCGACTGATGTGTTGAAGACGGTACCAAGCCAAATAGGTTCCCCGCTAAACCAATGCAGATGATACCGACTTCAACACATCAATAGGTGCCTACTAAAGCGTATGAAAGTACTAATTATTTCTTAGTTTTTTAGTTCGTTGGTGTTTTTTGAAGGCGGTTTTCTGTATATTTATAAGTAATATATTTATATTTTTTTAAAGTCTGTTCACGTGACAGCTCTTTTAAAGCGACGCGTTTTAAAAACGCTGTCGTGGGAACATAAACTTTTGTATTCATAATTGTTTTATTTGAAAGCTTTTTTAACGCGCGGTAAAAAAGCTCTCATGCAAAGCCTTACATTTAAAAGTAAAAGTCTTTTGATAAAAGTAATCATTTAATTTAAGCTAAACATGGAGAAGTATGTCAGTCGGCAAGTTTACATCTCGCTTTTGCCTGTGGTAAACATAAATTATAAAATGAGCTGCTCAAAAAGTCTTGAAGAGGTTGCCACTTAACCCAGCCTTTGTTGTGTAGGAAGTCCTTTCCTATTTCCTTGCCTACATAATGAGGATCCTGCAAAAAAATTAATTTAAGTATAAACTTACTACCATGACACAAAGATAAAGGAATCGTGTGTGACATAGCTTAGCTTTCACTGGATTACAAACGGATCCGGCAGACGTTGTCCTGCCTGAAGTTGGCATACTCAAACTATTGAATATCAAATGCCAACTAATCTTAATTTTTTTTTAATTAGCCTATAATGTCCCACTGCTGTGCAAAGACCATATTTTAATATGGATGTGAAAAGATGTATATCTTATTAATATTGAACTCATTAATAAATATCAAGTAAACATAAAAATAGACATGTAAAATTTATACGGATATTTTAAAAATCCCGTTTTCCATTGGTTTTTGAAACGTAACACAATATGATTGCTATTTAACATCGGCCATTACTCTTCATTTCCACAAATGGATGTATATTTTCGCAATTTGTTATTTGCGGAGAGGTACCAGGGCTGAATACTGATGAGGAACCAAAAAGTTAAAGCCGGTTCAGCTAAGCTTTAAATAATTTTTATTAAACCAATGCACGTTTGGGCAACGTTACGTTTGCAGCAAAAAGTATAATGGGTCATTATATATCTTCCTCTGTTTAAATTACGTTTCAACCGACGTATAAAGAGTAATATCTTAACAAATATAGAGTATCAAAAAATATCATACCGTCTAGCGGACCCGGCATACGTTGGTTGGATTGCAATTTTGAATTGTTAACTATTATATTAAACTTTTAGTTTGCAATAAATAATGTTATCGAGATAAAACTTTATTATGTTCTATGTTTGGACTAAAGTGGAGATAGGTATAGGAATTTTATGAAAATCGATACAGTATTCGATAGTATAAAATCGATACAGTTTAACGAGGACAAATATTGAGATTTGCGCTTAAGTAATACTTTCAAGAGATTGCACATTTGGTTATTCTTAAGGAGTAATATTAATCTGCATCTTTTATATATAAAGCTGAAGAGTTTGTTTGCTTGAACGCGCTAATCTCAGGAACTACTGGACCGATTTGAAATATTCTTTCAGTGTTAAATAGCCCATTTATCGAGGAAGGCTATATATCATCACGCTAAAATGAATGTATTTTTTTTTACCTAATTTTAAGCGGGTGAAGTCGCGGGCACTCTTAGTCATATATAAATTAATGTTTTAAAGTTATGCCTCATAAACTCCAACCCATCACTAACATCAATTGGTAATATCGTTACTTTATATGAATGGAGCCATGCTGAAAATGGATCATCAAAATGGATCATCTGCAAATGTTCTCTCTCAATACCAGTAAATTGTGGTTTCACGTAATATATGAAATGGAAAAAATAAAAATATGAATCAGATATAAAGAATAATTTAGATGAAAGCGCTGTAGTGTAGGAGGAGGTGGCAAATTAAATGCTTCTTATTTTTGACACACAAAAACATACGTTTTAATGCGCACTGAAACTACACTTTCGCGCGCACACACACACACACACACACACCCACATACACACACACACACACACACACTAACACGCAAACACGCATACATGCACGCACACACTTTTGTCTTTTAAAAAGCATTGGTCTAATATATGCATGTAATATTACATTAATAATTGACAAACAAGCAAACACCATTTGTCGACTGCACTTTATCGTATACTAGCTGAACCCGCGACTTTGTCAGCGTAAAATTAGGTAAAAAAAAGAGATTCAATTTTAGCGTGATAATATAGCCTATAGCCTTCCTCAATAAATAGGCTATTTAATACTCACAGAATGTTTCAAATCCGACCTGTAGATCCTGGGATTAGCGTGTTCAAGCAAACAAACAAACAAAAAACAAACAATCTGTTCAGCTTTATACATTAGTATCACTTCAACATCACTTGACGTGACAGCATTGCCGTCACTTCTCGAAAAAAGATATTATAAGTAATATTTCTTTATATATATATAAAGAAATGCATGTGAACATACGAATAAATCTGTAATTTAATTTATATACTAGCATAGAGTATAGATTACATTAACAACTGACAAACAAGCAAACGCCATTTACCGACTGCACTTTATGGTATATATTAGACACAGTAAAATTTCGTTATTATCGACGCAAACTTATTTTTCAATAGTATCGGTAATAACAACGTGTGAGACACGAAATAGTATTTTGTTAAATACTCACGTAACCGTCATCTCCTACACTACTCTTTTGTAAGAGCTCTTATTTTATCAAAGTGAATTTTCTATGCAGTCGAGTAATAAAGATTTAATTTTCAGCTCAGTTGCTCGAAGTAATTAGTTGGTAATACAGGACCTCAGTTCTATATTAAATAATATTATCATAACGTGTAGGTACTACCAGTACTTGTCATGAACAGACCTGAGCTGTTATTCAAGACGTTAACGCAATGCTAGTTAGATGTCTGGCACAAAACTAGCTAGAGCGTTAAATTCTAACTCAGGCTGAGTTTAGTCTTTCTCTGAAATTCTTCACCTCATGTATATTTGACTCTTTTCATAGCTTAACGAGACAGAAGCACGTCCCATACTGATCATTGATTTTGTATCTATAAATAAATACATAGGACTATAAGACACATGGATGTCTATTCCTAAGGTAGACAACTTATTGCCTGTGTTATAGGTAAAATACACTTGTAATAAACAAATATATATTTTTTGTTGAAATATACATATACAAAATACCACCAGGCTGGAGGAGGGAATCGAACGCACAACCGCCGAAGCGAAAGCCACGGTCACTGCCAACTGCGCTAACGGGCCTGTCAAATACAATTATATATTTGTTTGCATTAAGTAAATAAAAAACGATTTTATTTCGGAAACATGTCCAGAACGGTCCATAACAAGTTTCTATTCCAAGACGAAGTTATATATACTGTTTGGTTTTTTTTAATTTTATTTATAACAAGGGGCAGACGAGCAGGCGGCATTTACATAAGTGACTACCGACGCTCATGAACGACTACAACACCAGAGGGATCGCAGGTGCGTTGTGGGCCTTTGAGAAATAAGTATGCTCTTTTCTTCAAGGTCCTTAAGTCGTATCCGTTCGGAAAAACCGAAGCTGGCAACTAATTTTAGAGAGGAATTGTGCGAGGTAAGAAGTTTCTGGAGAAATGCACGGTTGTTGACTTAAGGACACTGAGGTGATGAGGGTGGAACTTCAAATTTTGTCGAGATGTACTGTGGTGGAATGCAGCTGACGGTATTAGTTGAAACAATTCCTCGGAACGCTCCCCATGCTACATGCCCCGACGATTCGGGCCGCTGTACGATAAATGCGGTCAAATGGAAGCAGCTGATATTGTGGCGCCCCCGCCCAAAGGTTGCTTAATTTTTAGTACGTTGATGCGTAAGTTAATATATGTTTATATGCCAAGATGTATATGTCTCATCATTTACAAACGATGACATCTGGACACTGTTCTGTTTCTTTTTTAAATTCTTCTTTCATTTTCTATCAAAAACTTGACAATCATTTCCTCTTTGTATTGGCAGTTAAATTGAGAGCTCTTCGAGGGGCCAGAACGGCAATGCAGACAAAGTACTCGAATTCTACCAGAACAAAGGATAAATAAATTAATATCAGCTCTTCCATGCACTTGATGGGCTCTAAATCTGACCTATCTCAGAAGTGTAACATAAAAAAAAAACTCTCCTGGACAAGCTAAAACATAAGCAGACTTCGAAATAATTAACAAAATAATAACGTTAAGGATTCATAACTCAACGCGCAATTCGTTTATCTTTATCGTATATCAAAAATGTGCTTTTAACAAATGAACATTTTTATGTTAAAAAATAAGCGGTACCGTTATGAAATTCCATTGTTCGTCCAGAAGGAAATTAGTGGAATCGTGATATTTATTGTAATATCCTTGTAACGGCGTAAAATAACAAATTAAAACTTAATTGCCGGAGTATGTGACGCCGGGGAGGTGACCACGCCTCGACAAAGGATATGATTTATTTGTGTTCCATAAAGCCGTTTTGCATTAAAAGATTATTTTATTTGTGGTTGTTTTTATTCCAATACGTGACTCTTTGTTATTTGACTTAATTTCTCTTTTAAGGTACATAATGATATGACTTTTATGTCTCTCTAAGTCTTTTTTTATCTGTAGGTGGCTTTCCTCGCCGATAGTATGGATTTGAATTTAGAAATTGAAAATTTATTTGAAAACAAGTTTACAGGAACAAATGTAACTTAATATTAGGATCACTATGACAACTGAAAAAGTTAAAACTGCGTTTCAGTTGTCAGGCCCAGCTTCAGAAACTTAGAAGACAAACAATGCTCCATCTAAACATAAGTTGTTACTAGAAGTTACAAATACAAATCTATATGAGACATAAATTTAATTCTTATAAAACTAGTTGTGAGATTGTGTATGTTGGAGTATTCGCAAACACACACACACACACGTAGATTCGTACATGTAAATTATGTATGGGTGTATAATGTGTGTGTGTGTGTGTAAATTTGTGAAAGTGTTTGATTGAGTAAGTGTTTTAAATTGTTGAAAAAGAAATGTTGTTAAACTGGCAAAAGAATTAAGACAGTCAAGAATCTACGTCTGTGAAAAATAGTTGTGATGATGCATTAAGGATTCTCAAATGTCATAAATTAAAACAAAGTTTTTGAGATAATCAAAGATTCGCTACTAGTATAAAAGTCTTCTTCGAATGGTGAATTTTCGTTTGAATGGAGCGTGCTTGAGAACGCTTCGATTAAGGGGCGAAAAGAGTAGTAAGAGTGTATTTAAGAGTCAGCGTGTGTTTTTGATAGGGCATGTTAAGTTTCGATGTGGTTATAATAGCGCTATGACACTTGCGAAGTGTCCTTTGGAAACCAACAAAAATAAGCAAAGCTTCTAAAGGTTTTGCACTATGTCCACTTACTAGGATCTTACTGTAATGCCGGAGCCAGACATAGCTTCATTTGAATGATCATTTCAATAACCATGTAGTGTGGCCGGGTATTTTGTGTAATTGCACAGAGTTTTGTAGAACTTTGTAGACAAAAATGTACACACGTTTTGAGCTATGTCTGGCTCTGGTATTATAATTGGTCCACCTCATAAGTATAATGATTTTGACACAAACCTCTCCAAGACAGTTTATACTGGCTCAGCAATGGATGACAAACTGCCACTTTACAATTTGTATCGATCTATATCTAGAACGTGGTGTTAGCAAAAACCTCCCAATGAAATGTACAAGATATAAATGCAAAATTATATGTGTATAAACATATTTTCACATACTTTTTTAGGGCGTTAAGTTCACCGCTAGAACTAGGTAATTAAACGCCATAAAAGTCAAAGTTGGGGCTAATTTGAATCATATAGAAATATGGGCCTTCGAAATAATTACATTTACGTGAAAGGCCTGTATTTTTAATTAAATTTAGCGGTTATTGCGTGTCATAAAAATCTACTCTTGACATCAATTCGGTAAATTAAATTACAGATTTATTAGTATGTTCACATGCATTTCTTTGTATATATAAAGAAATATTACTTAAAAATTATGAAAGATTTTATCTTTTTTCGAGAAGTGACGGCAATGCGGGCATCAAGTGATGTTGAAGTGATAATAATGTATAAAGCTGAACAGCATGTTTGTTTGTTTGAACGCGATAATCTCAGGAACTACGAGTACGATTTGAAAAATTATTTCAGTGGTAGCTATCCCATTTATCGGGGAACGCTATAGGCTATATATCATCGCGCTAAAATCGAATCTATTTTTTTACCTTAATTTAATTGAAAGAAGGCGCAAGCACAGATAGTATTATTTAAAATGAATTAAAGAGCGTTTTACATTTATAAAAATATGTATATAAACATATATATATCGATATATGTGATGTAAAATGTATTTAATGCAGCTGCAGAAATTATTTATCAAACATAAGCTCAACTCAAAATCAACATCAAGCAGTCATAACACAAAACAACGAGCGGGGAATACGCTACGATATTAAATATTTCAGAATATTTTCATTACAGAAGCACAAAGTGAACAAAATGCATTTCATTTTCACGACGCAAGTGCGGGTCATTTAATATTAAAGAAAATTTAAACAGAGGGATCCTCGTGTGCTGATTTAAGATTTATTATGATATTAAAACGCTGAAAATTAATTTTAAAGTGCTACCATGAACTTCAAGTGAAATGAAACACAGTTTCATTAGTGTTATTTGGCGAAATTTCATTTCATCGAATATGTTGTTTGAATTTTTATTTTCAATAAAATTTCCACGAGAGTCAACTATTTGCGTTATCATAACTGTAAGGATAGATATCGACATAATCATTTTTAGCGTACTGTAGTCCCATAAAGAATATATATAGTTTCGTACTGTACGTCAGTCCATCCTTTTATTTGTCCTTCTGGGACGCTCCAACCCGACATAACCCGGTCTCATCCCCCTCAGGACTGGGTATCTGTTGAGCAGATACCCCGTGGGACAACAAAAAAAAAAAAAAGGATCAGAGGACTGTGAAAAAAGACGAATGGAATGATTTTGCGATTTTCTTTTTGTTTAAAAGCTGACGTGATCAAGATAATTCTTAGATACAATTTATGAATATTTATTCAGGCCTTTCAAGGTAATCAGTACTTTTTGTTAGCTGCGGTGGGGAATTCGTTCACCTTATTTTCTTAGAACTTAAGAAGGTATTCCCTAATATACAGAGTTTCCCACCGACTAACGCTACTTAGTATTGTTTAAAAAATATAGTTTTCAAACTAAAAATAACACGAAAACGTTAACAAGTTCGTTGGTGCCAAAATAGCTGTCCAAAATTGTTATTGAGCTCAGGAGAATATAAACGTTTTTCGGAAAAAAGAACGGGTGAAATAAAATATAATAACTGTAAAAAATTTAGTTCCAGGATCGCCACAATTGGTATTTGTGAAAATATACAGAATAGCGAATAAGCGATATTTTTTGGGAGTTTTTCTATTGGTAGTTTTCACCGGAACCATCGGTCCATCTATAAATGTATAATTATCAACGTATATAATCATGATTGGAAAATATCATATATTTTTAGCATCTTATTTTCGTATATTATAAAAGATATTATAAAAAGATTTCTTCTTCTTCCTAGCGTTATCCCGATCTAGTACAGGGTCCGCTTAGATTGCAGAGGATGTGGCTGTGGGGCGAGTTAAGATAACCGATTACCATCTCACATCAACCTCGGAACCCCCACGATCTCTACAACCTCAGGACTAATATCACACAGTGACATTAATCGGGGCCCACTGTTTTACGTGTCTTCCGAAACACGGAGGAGGTCGGATATCAAATTTAAACCAGTGTTAGAATGGGTCATCCATCTAATACCCGGTCGCAACAAGACCAACCTAACCTAGCGATCGACTCAAATTCTCTATAATACATATATTTTCCAACCATGATCATATAAATTGATACATAACTTTTGTATTGGGCAAAAATTATAAATAATAGTGGCAACACTGGAACTCGTGGGAATTAATATAATGTAAAGTGGATTCGACCATTCAAGAGCAGCGGATAAATCGTATGGTTGTAAAAGGGAGATTAATTAATAACGAATCTCTGTGTATTTACTGTACAATAGACTCATTGTTTTATTTCCTAAAAATTTACCGCCGAGTCACTATCGAGTGTGTAAACGAACAGACTTACAGTTTTATCCACTAAAAATCTTCTCATAATAAAAGTTTATCAGCAAGTTACCTATCACGCTAAGAATTTGTATCGGCGGTGGAATAAACCTTTAATACTTTGCGAGTGGAAAACTTTTTATTGTAAACATTTAGTGCCCAAATTTATGTATACTTGGGTGCGGCGGCGAGGCATTAAAGTTTATTTATCAAAACATTTACAACTTCTGTCGCGCCGAGACGTACAAACACGCAGTTGTTATCGCGTGAGGAAACAATACTTGTGAACATGAATTTACGAAATAATGAGAACCTTTATTCACGTCATTCATGCATTTCATTCACAAATTCATGCGTCATAATTCCCTCAATAACACAACCATAAGGAGTATTAAGTGACTGTGAGATATCTCCTTCTGTACCAAGATAACTATCAGCTATAGCGTGATGAAACAATAATTGTGAACATAGATGTACATAATAAAGAAAACCTTTATTTACGTCATTCACAAATTCATGCGTCATAATCCCCTCAATGAGACAACTGGAGTAAGAATTAGTTGTGAGATCTGCCTTCTGTTCCAAAATAACTGGCAGTTTTCACGTGAGGAAACAATAGCTGTTAATCTTTATCCTTACAACTCAAGACTGGCAGTCAATTCCGAGGATCGTTGACTATCCGACGCTAGATGGAATAGCTGCCCGGTGGATGTAATACCAGTCCACTCGCGTTTATTCAGTAGCCATGACTTTTTTCTCTCGGCACGTCTTTTGCCTGTGGTCTTACCCATTATTATGAGCTGTAGAATGTTGAATCGGAAATGTCGTAGCAAGTTTCCGTTTCTTAACTTTATGAACAAGGATTTAAGAAATAAAGTGAATCTTTATTTACGTCATTCGTTCACTAACTCGTGCGTCATAATGGCCTCAATAACTCAACGGTTCAGAGGGTGGATTGGAATCCCGCTGAGCTTTTGTCGCACCTAATTCTAACTCGAGCCTACTTGTAGGGGAAAAGGGAATATTAGGCATTACTAGTAAAATTTTAAAGCCACTTCGGTATAAAAACTAATGTGTCATCCAAATTGATAAAAAAATTCTTTCGCTATAATATATCCCTAAACAATATCCACGACATTAAGCGAAAATTGGTGTCAAATACATGTTTAGCTTCTGTATTTTTAATAAAATGTTTTTTGTACGTTTTTACCCATTGATAATGCACTAGTTTGGAAAATCCAAAGTGAATGCCTCGTATTTTCTAAATATTACGAGATGTCTTAGAAGAAGGTTAACACTTAATAGTATGGTAACAAATATTAACTCTCATATATAGGGGGGTTTTTAGGCCACGTAGTAAAACTCGGGCACGTCATCTAAAGATAAGGTAAGTTAATTACACGAAGATACGTTTAAATTTCAATAACCTGACGAATTCAGTGTGAAATAAAGAAATGGCAGAGTCGCAAATGCGTACAGAAAAAAACGTCCGCTCGTCGCTGGTCAAATATACGAGCGAGTTTATTTTTTTTAGTGTGGACAAATCCGTTAAGGATTACGGTATAAATATAATATGAAAATTTTCTGAAAGCAATGTGGCTAAAACTATCAATAACGCCTGAAGCGGACGCTCCAGGCGTTTATAACAACATGACCTTTTTTCTAATCTACGTAATCCAATAGATCCCCACAAATTTAGTATCACGGGCTCCCCTACTAATAGGAATCGAAATCATTATAACGTTTAAAAGAACGCTTCGTTTTATATATAGGAACCGAAATTTTATGGTATAGTTTTACGTAACGTTACTTAGCGGTGTGTATTGATTCAACAAACTGTCTGGAGAAATTCGTCAGTGTACGATTAAAGCAAATATACCTGGCAATTTAGGTCTCTATGCGGTTACATAATGAAGCCTTAACAAATCAGTAGCCTAGAATTAGAATAGGCCAACTCAAAAGCTATGCCTTTGTAGATTTTACTATATAAAAGCGATAGGTCATCTAATAAGAAATTTCGAAAACCGCGGGACGCACAATGATGCAATTTGTCAGGGAGGTAGTTTAAAGTAAAGTTGTAACGGAACAGTGCTTTCTCCTTCGTGGGTGTGGAACTTTTGCAAGAAATTCTACCTCCGTATCCTATTATATTTTTTTCCGGAGTTGTAACGGAGGTATATTTAACATTGACTTGTATCTATACATTATATTATATACTTGAATATGAGAGGAGCGACTTTAGGGTATACGTCCACTCGGTTGAACGTTGCGTGTGGAATGATGAAGTTATACTTTGCATTGTTTGTGCGGCGAGTACGCGCGGGCAGAGCGGAAGGAGTACTTACCAACCTAAATTTTAAATAAATACCTATCTTTTACTCTCTATGTCTTTAATAAATGGCGACTAATTTTTTTTTTTCGCTTCCATCACCGCCTCCGTTAACCTCCGCATCCGCTTAGATGGCCTCCGTTACAAACCTAGTTTAAAGTTAGTGGACATCCGCTAAGGACGGATTTCTCTAAAGGACCTGATTAACGAAGTCTAAAGGCAGGCGTCCACATCGTGCGGATCGGACGCACCGTATCGAAGGGATCGTAGTATATTTGCATTGAGAGCCATACAAGTGCGTCCACTTATCCGCATCACAAGGATCGCACGACAAGGACCCGTCGGCAATGCCGATGTTGCGACGCGTGCCGATGACGTCATACGGTATGCAAATCTCAATAGAGTGACGTCGGCAATCCGATCGCTGCCAATGACAGCATCGGATTATTTTTTACAATATTTCAACAGGGACACAAAAAATCCGTGGTAAAAAAAAAATCCGTTTGATACGATGCGTACGAAGCTGTTATTTGGACGCTTACCTTAAGTGCGCTCTATGGATGATTTTGTTTGGCAATGATTGTAGTTAACGTAATAATTACACCGGACATAAAATCAATTACACGTATTTGTGTACATTTAAAGAGTCATTATCAATCGATTTGGCAGAAAGTCATTTTCTTACTTGTAAAAATTAATATTTAAATATAAACGTATTTTACCTTCACAACGACTTGGCTGGTGATCAGTTTGGAATCTTCCACATCACCTTTTGTTAGGTTAATACCTAAAACAAATAAGAAATCATCACTTGTGTTGTAATGAGCACTTTTTAGTGTTTAACGATTTTTTAAGTAATGAACACAGCTAACGATTCTGCTAGCATTTATACTATTTTTTGTTTATACATAAACAAAAAAAATGCTTTATGCTGTGAAATAGAGCAGCAGACATATTATAGAAAAAAAAGGTGACCAATAAGATCCATCAACACTCTACTATACTTCTATATCTATACTAATATATAAAGTAGAAGAGTTTGTTTGTTTGCCTGAATGCGCTAATCTCAGGAACTACTGCTACGATTTGAAAAATTCTTTCAGTGTTACATAGCCCATTTATCGAGGAAGGCTATAACAGGCTATACATATATCATCACGCTAGAATATAATCTTTTTTACCAAACGGATACGCATCCTGTGTGTTCAGGACTTGACTCTGGACTCCTCAGTAATAACATTTTTCGTCGCCTTTTTCTTGAAATGTACAATTTTTCTTGCCATTTTTTAAACTGAATACTGTATAATTATTACTATCTCTTCCAATGCGATATTAAATCAGAAACACATTTCTTCGACAATTTTACATTAAACCCAATGTAAATAAAACTTAACTAGTTTAAGTTAGTAGTTAAGTACTTAAATAAAACTTAAGTACTTAACAAGGGTAGCGCGGCGCGGGTCAACTTATTTTGCGCGTCAACATTTTATTGACGATTGTTTCCCAATGTTCACGATACATTGCGCGCTCAAGAATAGGATGAGGATGGCAATATCTGTAACTTCTCCAGAGTGACATGAGATGTCACTCCAACACTGATTTTCAGTAGCTCCAATAATACCCTTACGACAGCAACAGTTACGTCATCGTATAACGCATATACTAAGAAACAGAAAAAAAAAAGAAGGATTGATACGATGTTACAATACTAGATGCATACAGTTTCACCGCATTGAGTTAAATAAGAACTATTGATATATAATTAATAACGGTAGAATAATCTATAATAAATATAAATAAAATAATCTTAGACGCCGTCCATATACTAATGGGGACAGAAGCTATATCGTTTACACATCACTTATTAATGGGACTGCAATGAGAACGATAATATAAAAAAAAGGAACAAAAAAAGCATATTAAGGTTTTAAACTGTAACCATTATAGCAAACGAAAAAGGAACACCTTTATAGTGTACAAAGTTGACGTCACACCTTCACACAGTGCTCGCAGTGTATATCGGAACACACACTAAATAAGTTACCTGAAGCATGGAGTTGCAATAGGAGTTTGGCAAAGTGGATTCCAGGCCAGGGAGTCCAGTTTTATTCAAGAGATCAATGTCCTCGTTTGGCCCGTGCTTGTTGTAACGAATATCAATCTGTAATGTAATTAAATAAATTTTAAGTAAAAAGATTTAAAGAAAAAAAGCGTCGTTGTGTCGTTATTTTGGTATTGTGTCGTTTTATTCTAGACCACCTTCCAGCACCATCATCAGACCCTGAACACCATCTAAAGACTCGTCAGTACGAATAAAACGAGCCACAACTCCATGGAATTATGTTGTTTTATAATGGAGTTCCTATAGCCATCCTTCAAGCTTTATCAAATTCAAATTCAAGTGATATTTTATTCAAGTAGACTTTCACAAGCTCTTTTGAATTGTAAAAGATAAGCTCCATGTCATCATAATAATGCACTGATATAAGATATCTGCTCCAAAATTGAGTAATAAGACTCCACCCAACAAACATATGTTAAATAAGAGCTTTTAAAATAACATTTTATTTAAAGTGATGTCTGTTAAGTAATAATAGTTGGAGCATAGTTGTTAATAATATTTAAGAAGATTCTTCTTCTTCCTAGCGTTATCCCGGTTAAATACCAAGGTCCCTTTAGGTTGTAGAGGACGTGACTGTGGGGCGAGTTAGGATAACCGATTGCCATCTGACGTCATCCCCGGAATCACCACGATTTCTACAACCTTTCGACTAATATCACAAAGTGTCATTAATCGGGTCCCACTGTTTTACGTGCCTTCCGAAACACGGAGGAGGTCGGTTAACAAATATAAACCAGTGCTGGAATTGGTCACCCATCTATCACCCAGTCGCAGCAAGAGCAACTTAACCTATCGATCGGCTTAAATGACGACCACTGATGAGACCAACGACCTCCTCAAAATTAACACAACATAATATAATATTTATCTATTTATTCAGCCATATTGTTTAAAATTGCTAGAATATACGATCGCAGTCTCATTTGGAGTAAAGAAGTTACGGTACTCCGCTGTTCTACGTATTTGTTAAATAAAGTTAGGACCCAATGGAATGAATTTAAATTTAACATATTTTAAGTATTAGAATACGATATTCGTTTACATGAGTTTATGTTAGCTTGCGTGTGCGCGCGCGCGCGCGCGCGTTTTTGTGAGTGTGTGTGTGTGTGTGCGTGCGTGTGGGTGTGTGAGTGGGTGTGTGTGTCAATGGGTGCGTGTGAGTGAGTGCGTGTGAGTGGGTGTGTCTGTGTGTGTGTGTGAGTGGGTGGGTGTGTGGGTGGGTGTGTGTGTGAGTGGGTGGGCGTGCGTGTGTGAGTGGGTGCGTGTACGAGTGTGTGAGTGCGTGTGTGTGAGTGCGTGTGTGTGAGTGCGTGTGAGTGCGTGTGAGTGCGAGTGCGTGCGTGTGTGAGTGAGTGCGTGCGTGTGTTTGTGAGTGCGTGCATGCGTGAGTGCGTGCGTGTAAATAAAATGTACTGAATAAAGATAGTGATTGAAGCATAGCATACCTTCAAATAGTATTTGGGAATGGGTTGTATATTGAATTTAGAATCATTGTGCTTGCATTTGTTCAAGTCATCAAAGTTCTCTTCCACATATGGCATCTGAAAACACAATGAGAATATAATTTATAAGACCCTAGCTTCAACTCTTTGTCTGCGGTGTTTTTTTCGCACCTTTCAAATAACACTTTTGCGACCAAAAGGATTATCCAAACTACAATCTATCTCTATACCCGAATTCATTAGAATTAGCTCAGCGTTTAGGCGTGAAAACATAATAAACTGGGTTACTTTATCATTTATAATAATAAATAAGGCTTTTACCTGATTACGCCTGTAGGTCCTAGGATTTGGGGCATATCCAATGGGACCCTGCATTTTCATTGTTCTCAAGACTTCAGGATCGATGGGTCTTGGTTTCCTAAAAGTTTGGAAACAATTTTAAACTGATGACTTTTCCATACATCGAAGAATATTTTTTTTTTAATGTTACGAGGGGCAAACGAGCACCTAAGTGCCTACCGACGCCCATGGACATCTGCACGACCAGAAGGCCAGCAGATGCGCTGCCGGCCCTTAATGACGAGTTCCCCTCCGTTGTGTGTTTCTTGGGGTTGGGGTGCGGCGGGGGGGGGGGGGGGGGCGGGCCAGGGGCGATTTGTGTACGTTTACCTCAAGAAAATGGGATTTTCAGGATTAAAACTTTATGAATAGATGGGTATAATATAAGGTGTCTAATGCGCCAAGGTCATCCAAGTTTGTAAGATTACAATCGATGTCCTTTGGATTATATTAAAGCGCCGAGTGATTTATTAACGTTGTTTATCCGGAAAGTTTCGGCTCGTCTAAATTCAAATTTTGTTAAAACTTCCGCGGGAGACAAATTTCATCCAAGCTGAAGCGACTTCAGGTTCCTGCCTCGTTAATATTAAATCGGCGTTTTAACGAGCTGCAGAAATGAAACTAGGTTGACTGAAACTGAAAATGTTGTAGTTTGCCGTTTCGAAATTTTGATGGTTCCCTGTAGTGAAGGGCTTGCGGGCCTTGCGGCTCTTTGGATGTAATGTTGCGGCTCTTTAGTTCCACATGCATGTTATTTATTTTATAAACAAAATATATTAATTATTTTAGCCCAGGGGTCAGGAAACTGCTGCTCGCGAGTCACAAGTAGTGGCTTTATGGATGTAATGTTGCGGGCTCTTTAGTTCTACATGCATAAATTATCTATTTTATAAACAAAGTATATATAGGTATATGAAGAAACAGATATTTTTCTTATGAATGAATAGATTATTATTTTTTTAAAGAGACGATTTTAATCCAAGCTGAAGGGACTTCGGATTCCCGCCTCGTTAATATTAAATCAGCGTTTTAACGAGCTGCAGAAATGAAACTAGGTTGACTGAAACTGAAAGCGTTGTAGTTTGCCGTTGTAAAATTTTGATGCTTCACTATCTTTCTAGCTCGTTAATGTAATTGATAATAAGCCTGTCTTCCACTTTAGGGTTGCGGGTTTGATTTCTACTCAGTCTTGGTGTTTCTATATGTATGTATGTATATACTAGCCTTAAAATAGAGCAAGCTGAAAGAAAGAAAATAGAAAGATAAATAATTCTGAAATTTTTGCCGTTAGTTTGGATAAAAATACTTAAATTGCTCCAGCCGTTCTCAAGGGGCACGCTTTTATAGAAGACTAGCTGTATCCCGCAACTTCGTCCGAGTAAGATTGTCAGAGCCCTTAGACCTCCTTAATCCGGACCTATCTAAATATCCTTCCTTAGTGGATGTCTACTTACTAGCCAAACTACAAACTAGCCAAATTTCGTATTTGTACGTCCCGCAGTTTTCGATATTTCGACCTTTCGCTTCAATATATAGATTTTACTATCTATAAAAATATTAAGCAAAACCATATGCTGAAATACTTTTGATCTTGAAAGTGTGCACTGTTAATATAAAACGATATACGTATATCTAAGTATATGTATATATATATAAATGATCCCCAATTTCCCTTGGTCACGGCATCACGCGTGAACAGCTAATTCTTTTCATGTTATGTTTGTTGTCGTAAGGTTCCTATGAATAAAAAAAAAACTTAAAAAAATTGCGCGGAAAATTAAAAATTTTAAGAATACTTAGCCACCATATTAAATTATTTCTCATGAATCCTTACCGCTTCTGAACGGGAATAGGAACTAGAAAGAGAACGGAAAAGGTAAGGGGAAGGGGAACAATATTATAGGATAATATAGAATATAGTAAATAGTATCTTTTTTTTGAAATAGTAAGTAACCCAACGTTCGGGCAGCACGTCTGCCGGGTCCGCCAGTTAGTTATAAAAATAGTAACGATATAAATGTTGACTTTGACAAGCAATCATTGTAGGGACGTTACATGTTATTTTCTATGTCAGTAAATCTAATACAAGTTTAATAAGGTTTTTCCGATAGTCATTGTTTAATATATTACATTGTTAGTGGCACCCTTGTCGGGTTGTCAATTACCGGGGCGGTACTAGTACGGTGGGTCACAGGTGATGGGGTTACGATGAGGTCGGATCTGTACTGGACTCTAATGTGACCTCAATCGCCTTAAATCCCTAATGTGTTACTGGTTCTGTACTGTCCTCACTATGGTAACTCGTATTTACAGTTTTGTCTACACACACACACACACACACACTCGCGCACACAAAACATCTAAACTCTACGATTTGCAAGGAGTTTCCCGCACTCGCACTGCATCACTGTGAACCCAAAACCTCCAAAATTTCCAAACCAATACGCCTTGAGACATTAAAAAAAGCGTACACTATTTTCTTTACATCATACTAGCTGTTTTCTGCGACCACGTCCGCGTAAAATTAAACTAGCTCTCTTAGCCCTCCTTAATCCGGCCCTGTTTCAAAATCCGTTCTTGGCGAACGTCTACTACCAAAAAACCATATCCCTGCTAAATTTCAACTTTACAAGCTACGCGGTTTTCCAGATTTCAAGCGGTGACCTTTTGCGTTTATATATTTTATTTAATATAGTATAATTGATAGAATCATTCGTTACTTTGCGGAAATTCATGACATGCATGAGAAAAAGTATTTACGAATAACCTTTGTAGAGTCTATCTCCTGATGATGCTTCGGTGTCGAAGCGAAACGTGCGTTGAGGCACATGAAATGTACAACGAACGAAACTCAAATATCTGAGTCACATCATGCGAAACGAAAAGTATCCAACTCAGAATACAAAGGACTACTAATGTAAAATAAAAGACCTAGCCATAGACGAATTTCCTGGCTCAAAACTCTACGTCCAGTGATTTAATTTAAGTTCCAGAGCAGTTATCAACAAAGTGCAACTAGCCATGATGAATAACAACCTTCGCTAGCAAATGCAGAACTACTAGAAGAAGAAGAACTCCAGGCATTTCTTCTAGACTCTAGAGCATGCTTTGCAACAATTATTTCGATTACGAATATCCTATTTCACCAACTACTGTAAATTGCATCAACTGCTATAGTAGATGTATTTATGAAGAACACACGACCTAAAAATCTTTAAAAACATAGCACCTCTAAAGCCCGCAATACACGTGCGAGCTTTCTAATAGTTTAGTTAACCATTGGATACTTATAATCAGGTGAACCGCCAGCCCTTTTTAAAAAAAAAGTCTAGCTAGGGCGTAAGTAACTTAGATCGAGTAGGTAGATTCTATGGAAGATTATTGAGTTTTTATTTGCATTTATGTCTAGACTAGGCCAAGGTTCATTTTTTATGCTTTAACAGTTAATAGATTAGCAATTTTATGATCAGGTTTTCAACCTCCACCGTTGCATTTATTTTTATTTAGTACTAACCCGCACTTATTGTGAATCGTCATCGATCGGGTTCTTTCTTTTTTTATGTTACAAGCGGCAAACGAGCAGGCAGCTAAGCGCCTACTGATGCCCATGGACATCTGCACGACCAGGAGGCAAGCGGATGCGTTGCCGGCCTTAATGACTACTTTAGGCCACCGGGAAGTCTCACAAACCGAGCGAAACGCGACCACCATCACTTGACGGGACAGCATTGCCGTCACTTCACGGTGATCTGTAAGAAAGATCAGCGTGAAGTGGCGGCAATGCTGTCCCGTCTTCACGCTGATTATGTAAGTAAGAGGTAAAGGTACCCGGACGCGCCAGCCTAATTCGACTACAAGAAGGCACTACCTCTAATTAGAAAGAGTAAGGGAAAGAGATGGAGTAAAAGGATATGCAGGTAGATGTGGAGGAGAGAAAGAATGAATTTCTGATCTAGCCGACTTTGTGACGTTAAATCCCTCAGCTGCTTGCTCTTTTTTTAAGTCGGTTGTTTCCGAACCCAATTAGCAATTCTAGTGGGTTATTAAATCTATTTGAGATGAAGGTCGATAATGCGCGAGCGAACAACCAAGACATCAGTCTGCAAAGATTAATAAGTTGACTTTGTTATATCCACCATCAAACAAGCTTACGGCTTATAAGCTTGTTTGCCACCTTATTACTTCGCTGTAATACTTAATAAAAGCCAAACGGCAGCAGGAAACTTTATCGCAATCCTACCTATAAACGGATACAAGTTTTGCAAGTCTATTTTGGTTTAGCTCAGTTCAAACGCACAGTTACACGTTTGCTAACGTAAATATTTTGACTTTCAGTACAACGCTACGCTCGGGGCATTTATACACAAACCGGATTACTGCAGTAAAACCTGGCTCATAAATTCACGAAGCTTTAATAATTGTTGTACTTTTTACGAAAGTCTTATTTATATATTTAGTAATGATATAAGAAACATAATTGCTGCAAGAGTCAAAAGTCTACATCCACCGTAAAACCCCTACGTCCGAAAATGTGCAACCTTGTGACTTGCACGGAATCGGGTGGTTATTTTTCTGAACAAGATTAACTGGTAAAAAATAACATCACAAACACAATATTTATGGGACAAATAGTAGACAAGACAAACAGAAACACAAAAATCCTAAATTTTTTTGTGTCCTTCACCTGTAGTATTAATTTGTTAAAACACTTGATATGTCAATATAAATGTAATTTTTCGGTTTTTTTTTTTAATTTGTGTAACTTGTTTCTGCACTACTCGCCAGTGACGCCACCGGGCTTGCATTGAAAATCAGGGTCGAGTTTCAGTGATCTTCCACAGACACTCGTTATAAAACTGACGGGCAAGGCCTTTCATTCTAGGGATACATTTAACTGTCATTTTAGAAATTTAGTTGTAGTTAGTCTAATTAAGGTTTTAATGTATTTTTGGAATTAATAAATGAACGTCCATGGCTCTTTCTATGATTTAATAAAGACAGCTCGAAGATAATAATTAATTGTATTATTGTGTATGAAAATAAATTATGGACATTAAAGTTTTCTAGATTATTGCTTATATACTTTTACTTTAGAGTAAACTATAATATTTATGAATCCTTGCAATTAGAGAATGATATAAACAAACAGTGACTGCCCTGTTGAAAACACGTGTCCTTAAATTTATCATAAACGAATTGCGCATGTTTAAATTAAAAACAACATTATTCAAAATAATCAAAATACTTGACATAATCTTAATCACAAATCACCAAATATGACAATAATATTGATCACAACCGATTGTGATATTGGCTAATGAAAAGTAACAAAAGGCGTTTCCCGTACCGGGAATCGAACCCGAGCCTCCTGGGTGAAAGCCAGGTATCCTAGCCACTAGACCATACGGGAGATTGGCCCAGGATAGATTTTGGTTGATCAAGAAAGGGGAGACCTTTGCCCAGCTGTGGGACACTACAGGCTTATAAAAAGTCGATATTATTAATGAAAAGGATATAAAGAATGCTAATATTATAAATGCTAGATTTAAAACTACAATATCCCCTTCAAATATCTTTTTTGTTTTATTTGTCATTTGGTCTAGATTTAACTTTTTTTAACTGTACGTCTTAGTGGATGAGCGGGACACCCAGCAGTACAGGCTTGCGCCTAGTACAGGGGCTCTTACCACATTTTGTTCTGAACTTACGAAATTGAATTAAAAAAATATTTTTTTTCTTTGTCAAAGTATTTGGGCAAATGAGACAAAGCTTGCATCAAAACATTGGCAGGATTTCAATGCTTCTTGACAATAAAAGCCGATTTAGTTATGAATGTTCTGTTACCTGATGCATTGACAGATATACTGTCACGTAAAAATATATATCGAAGAATGACTGCAGCCAAAATATTATGTGACAATCGTTTAGGGTCACCACCTCGTAAAGCGTCGTGACGTAATTCGCAGTTGCTACCGTGCAGGTTAAATAGCCGAATAGCTAAAATTAAGAAGTTTATTTTATTATTTTTAATGTTATTATTTCTTTGGTCTGCTTTGTATACTGTAATAAACAACTGTATTGGCACAAATACTGCATACACAATTATACTATACTAGCGGACCCGGCAGACGCTGTCCTGTCTGTAGGTTGGGTTACTTACTATTTACTACATTCTATTATACTTTAATATTGTTCCTGTTCCCGTTTTCTGTCTCTTCCCGTTCCCGTACCATAATGGTTCACTATTTTGGCGTTAATGGCTTAAATATGAAAGATAGATATATGCTGTCGCGGGTTTTTTGTAAAGCTATTTAAGATAAACAAGTCCTTCATACACTGTACACGTATATCTCTAACGGTATTTGGAGCGCACGCTAGAATAGCTTGCATATGGCAGAAATTTCTCCTACTTACTTAACATTTATCGTTATATTTTGAACAATGCACACAATATCTTTATAATTTACATCCTATATATTATTCTGACGTATAAACTATATTATTGTAAAGTTTTATTAAAATCCATTCAGTAGTTTTTCCGTGAAAGAGCATCAAACATACATACATCCATGTGTGCAAACTTTGCGTTTATAATATTAGCAGGATTAAAGAACAGAATAAAACTTGTATTATTATAGATAAATCTATCCTCAAAAACCGTTGCTAAACAATGAATACTAACAAAAAAATCTACCGCATTAAGGACGTCTTTTAGTTCTGGAAATTTGTATCTAATTTTAATATAAGCTCGCGTGATTTTACCTGGTACAGTTTAGATCCTGGCTTCAGCAAGTTGTTAACGTCTAGATAGCTTTGATACGTCATAGTGCTGGATGAGGATAGAGCCTGACTGACGTTACTTGTTGAGGCCGCACTAGACAGTGTATACTGCCCTCCTGATAAGTCAAATTACTTAGTGTAGTGCATTTGTAAACAGTCGTCAGATATATTAATATTATTATTTTATAAAGTATGTGTATAGATTTTTTACAAGTCTACAATATTGTAAAACATTTTGCTAACCCGATAAATCGAATCTGCTCGAACCACTCCTCGATTCAAACGCCGAATCTTGCGAGAGTAAATCGAATTCCGAATCATCTAAAATTGTAAAAGATTTTTCAGTGTGAATTTTTTTTACATTTGATAAAAGGAAAAATGAAGGAGACACGTTTATATGAGAACTTCTACTACGTTTTATACAATTCTTGCATCTAGTTTATTTTTTTCAACTTACCATCGTTGAATTAACTGCCACATTTCGTTATCCTTGTAGTGATATTAATACGGAGTTTTGTCTATTTTGGGCTTGTTTCCTTGTATTCGATAAAAGTTTTAATTAGAGGTAGAACCACGCTTGCACTCCTGTTGGTCCGTAGCCTGGTACCAGTACTACTCTCTTACATCACATTGACGTGAAATGGCGGCAAAGCTGTCACGTCAAGTGATGGTATTACTGTCGTGTTTCGATCGGTTTGTGCAAGTTCCCGGTGGCCTAATCATCTGCAAGTCTCTTTGGTGGTACAAATGTCCATGGACGTCGTTAGTCACTTAGGTTCACCTAAGTGACTAACGCGGTTCACCGCTTGCAAGTTTAATCCATATAATATAGAAAGGGCGTCCCTCTTGCCTCACTTCATCCAGGGTTACTTTCAAGCGGAGATATGTGTTGATGCATTTTTCAACAACCAAAAATAGGTTGTATTTATTACTACAACGTTAAGCCATTTTAACCCTTACTGACAGTTTTTAAGCTGGTTTTTTGGGGTAATAATAAGCAATAGAGATCGCCGACGAGTCGAAGTACGTCCACAACCCTTTTGACTCACGTCATATTATAGAGTTCTACTCACAGGAAAATAAAATTTGTCTATTAATATAACATACGGTTGTCACGATTACGCTATGACATCGTCCAATACAGGTGTGTTTAAACGGTGTAAATCGTTTGGTGTGGTGTGCGTGTGGTTTTATTTCAATAATTTTATATATTAATGTAGTGTGGCCGGGGACTTACTGTAGCCGCGCAAAGTTTTATAGTACTTTGTAGTCTTCGAGGACAAAAATGCGCAAACACTTTGAGCTATGTCTGGCTCCGGCATAAAGGACTTTAGAAGCTTGTGATAGGATTGTCTAAGAGTCCGGGGTTCGAATAGAGTACCTTATACTTAGTAGTTACTAATTTTATAGTATAGTATAGTGCGTGCAATCTAAAAATGCGCGTTCTTCCACTAATTACTTGCAACGCTTGCATGTGTGTGTGTGCAGCGTTTTTATTGTAACTTAACCATGCACTCCAATGATATTGACGAGCTTGCGTGTTTGCGCCTACAAGCTTTCTTGCATGTAGAGATGAATACTATGGAGGGGCGTGCATTTTTAGACTGTACACATTCTAAAATTATTTATTTTTACTGTTATTTAATTCATATCTATAGTAATTTATGTATATTATTTTACACGACATTCCTTCATTCTATTTTAATTAATTGTTTATATAACCAGGTTGTGTAGATGGTTTGTACTTTCTTATTCTTGAATCTGTAACATGTATTATTTTCTAAAAAAATGTTTATTCTTTTCTACTCTATTAGACAGTAGTAATTAGAGCCACAGTAGCTCAATGGTTTAAAATGAGAAACAGAAGGCATAATATTTTGACCTTTTTAATAATATATTTTTTAATTACGTTACTTTTATTCAGAAGGTAGCTTACCTTTACATTATATTATTCCTAACCAGCCGTAACTTGCGATTTCATGTGTGTGAATTCTGTGATTCTGTTAAATTTTGAAGGTTTTTATTTTTTGCGTGAATCCCCAATTACTTTTCTAAAGGAGGAGTGTCGTGTGTTATTCCTCGTTATATCAGCTATCTGTCAGTGAAAGTCTCATCAAAATCGGTCAAGCAGTTTCGGAGAATACTCGGAACAAATAGACAGATAGATAGACAGACAGACACACAAAAATGTTTTAATTTGTGTTCTCGTCATAGGTAACGTATTAAGTGTACTATTTATTTCCAGAAAACTTTACACCTTAACTGAAAAATTATGCTTATAATTGCACAATAAACATGTTGAATTCGTACAGTAAAATTAAAAAGCTAACAAAGTGTTATATGTCGATAGGGGTTACAGAAAAATCCACGTATATATTAAGTCATGATTCATATGCAATTAGTAAAATAATTTAACATCAACGTTACGAACGGACACTTCAATTTTATTTATATGTATAGACTAACAGACCCGGCCACGCGGTGTTGTGGCTGAGTGATCCAGACAAAAAAAATCTAAGGAGCTAAGCCGTATCTCTCAGATTGGACCAAATTACAAATAAATGCCAACCCTGTTGAAAAATTGCCATAGAATCCAATTAAATGGGACAGAAAACCGCACAGAAAACTATGCACCTTATTGGTTTCTGTGTGGCCTTTGTCCCATTTAATTGGATTCTATGGGAATTTTTCAACAGGGAACTTTCATGAATATCGGTTGAATTGGAATTCACTGGGAGCATACATAGTGACAGTTCATTTTTATATACGAAGATAACGGGTGACGAGATGACTTGGACTACTATGCAAGAAAGAGGTGGATTCAAGGAGCCCAGGATAGGAAGATGTTGACTGGTGAGGGAAAGGCCTTTACTCAGCTGTGGGGAAAAAAATAGTAGATTGTTGCAACGAGTGAGTTATTAATGCAATGTGTTATGTTGCATTAATAATGCACGAAATTAACACTAGTGCATTAATTAGGTAATTACTACAGCAAGGCGCGCAATCTACTTTTTTCAACTAAATCGCTGTTTATTTCCATTTTTTTAAGTTTTTTTGCTAAATATGAAGTTTCAAAGTATTCACAATGGTATAGAATGCGAGCCATTTGTTTTTTAATGTCGGTTTCATTATCCAATGCATACATTTTATAGGAAACTTAATGGGAAAGATGAAATCGCTGTGGTAAATTTATATGAAAATAAAAAACAGTGCATTAATGAAAAACAACAACAATGTAATTTCATACAACATTTTCGCACTGTATTATTGGTTCTAAGCACAAAATGCGTCTTTTGTGATCGGTTTCGTCGTGAATACTGATAAGGTTACTGCGTAGTTGGAAGAAAAGATAACAAACTATACTGAACAGGCATAAAGCCTTTGGAATCTTCATAAGCCGCAGAAATCGTTAGGCAGAACATTCTAGCTGTGGTAAGATGCAGCGGTGCATCGATCGAGCGACCTACTTGCAGGTCAAACTGCCTCCCTTATGCACCTTTCAACCCCACCCAAACGCTAACCAGGGCTGACACTAAATATATAAATAAAAACTTTAAAGTCAAACCTTTATATACTTATTTTATCTATGTATATGAAAGCGAAGGTCTTTTAACACGAAATCTCGAAAACCGCGCGACGTACAAGGATAATATTTGGCAAGGAAGTAATTTATAGATCCCCAACAGCACAACGGTATAAAGTATGGACTGAAATCCGCAAGTTATCCGGTTCAAACCCCACCGCCGTTGGGGTATTGTCGCACCCACTCCTAATACAAGCTTTTAATTTAAGCTTAGTAAAAACTTATGTGCTTACTTTTCATCAATCATATCTAACATATATAAAGTGTCATTGGCTTTCGTGACATCAAAGTTCAATTTGAGGGCAATCCCAGCATTGGTGAGCTTCAGAGCATAGGATCCGTCGAACAGGTCCCACCCACGTTCGATGGCCGATAATATGACATCAGGGCCCCATGGCCCTTCAAAAATGCGAACTAGGTCTTTCGGAATTGCATTCTGGAACAGAAAACAACTTAAATTAATAGTAATTTCTTCATAGTCTGACAGTACACACTATATAGGTCTTGGGATAAATTATAAGCCAAGGGAGTTATAAGACATCTTGCAGTAACGATAAGGCTTTAGGTACAACTGACAGACTGACGGGCAGTCTGTCAGTCGCCGTAACGCGTTACGTAACGAAGTGGTTTACCGACCCAAAGAAGTTATCACATCAAAAATATAAGTGTCCCAGCATCAAGGAATGGATTCATCAGCATGGAAAGAAAAACCCTACTGCTGTCTCTCCAAAAAGTAATACAAACCAGATAAATTTATATAAAACAGAGAAACAGCTTATTGTTAGATTTAAGATATAGTAATACACAAAAAGTTATTTCTTAATTTTAGGTCGAAACTTAAAGGTAGTTCAAGTATTACTTAACACAACTTGGGGGGGAGGGGTAGTCTTTTAAAATGTTACGATGTGTTACGAGGGCGGGAGGCAGTTTTCGAATAACGCGTTAAGTAACATATTTTTTTTAATATAATAAACATTTAGGGAACAAAAATCTCCCAAGTTGGCAACCCTTTACGCCAAATTTTCGATGGTTTCAATAGACTCTAAAGAATGTGTTACCTAATACTTGAAAACCCCCTTATTACATGAGACATTATAGTATTCTCTCTCTCAGTTCTCTGTTAAGTAATTAAAAAGATTTTTCTAAATAATTGGTAAAGAAGAGTACACAATTACGTTTTAAAACTTATTACTTACACCAACTTTCTCTAAAATTTCATTTAAATTATCTGCGCTTATGTCCATAGACTCTTCTGTACCATCTATAATACCTTGCAGTGCAATACCAGCCAAGCTATCTGCATGATTCAAAATGTTCTGAATGCATTCTTCACATTTTTTAGGATTGGCTGCTCCTACTACAACACCTGAAAATTATTAATAAATATTAAAATTGAAATAAATATTTTCGGTGATGATGCTGCAATACTGTGTAAGTAACATTTTTTTAAATATTACGAGGGTCCAAAGGGCAGGCAGCATCTACCGACGCCCATAGACATCCGAAACACCATGTGGCCTCTGATACATTGCCAAACAAAACGCAACAACAATACCATCATCTGATAGTAAATATTGCAGGAATAGCGAAATAGCAAATTTTACATCTCGCTTTTTCGTTTGTTATATGTTGTTATTGCCAAAAATGTGAGAAAGTAAAAAATTAAGTATTTGTAATATCCTATAAAATTTCCATAACTAGATTACATGGTATAAGACATGCAATAAATACTAATTTCAAGGTACAGTGGTTTTATTCACACTCCTTACTAGGAGTCCTCATAGCTACCATAGTGGAAAGCAACCGGTTGGACCTATGATACCCCAATAATTGATGAGGAGTGTGTGTTCTGGTTACTGCCAGCGAGTCCTACACTTCCTGTTGGAAAATTTACTCAAGTTGGATTGCATATAAGCATTTCTCAGCGACAAAAAAAAAGAGTCCTTCATAGTGCAAATAGTTCATCAATTTAACAGTTAACATTCTTTTTGTTAAATATGCAGTATTGCAGTATCACCAACAGTATGTAATACTGAAAAATTATAAACTAAACAATAATGACATACAAACCCACTAAAGCACTATCCTTAAGAATTTTTGAGGCCTTATATCGTTCCACACAAGTCTTAAGCATTTTACACGTCCTGTCCACAGACTTTGATATCCTCTTAGCTCCTTCTTTAAGAGATGTGCGGCCATCTGCAATCGCCAAAATTATGTCTGGTTTGAATATTTCCATAACATCCATATATCTGTAAATTGTTGTTTCAGTAAAAGTTGAAACAAATAAGCCTAATATAGCATAAAAGCCTGGGCATTAAAAACATATTTTGTAAATTAAACTAAATTGTTAAGGTGGTCTTCTTCTTATCTTCTAGTATTTTCACCAATTTACTATCAAGGTTTTTTTCCTATACTCTACTCAAGGAAAAATGCAAGAGCTATGTCTATTTTAGGAATATTTTTTTTTTTTTTAATGTTACAAGGGGGCAGACAAGCAGGCAGCAGGCACCGAAGTGCCTACCGACACCCATGGACGACGACGACCACGACCACGCCCGACCAGACGGCCAGCAGATGCGCTGCCAGCCCTTAATGATGAGTTTAGGCCTCCAGAAAGTCTCACAAGCCGAACAAAACGCGACAACAACACCATCACTAGACGTGACATCATTGCCGCCACTTCACGCCGATCTCATTTGATAAAGAGGTACTGGTACCCAATCTATCTCATCATTTATAACTTAATTATATATATTCTTTTTCAAGGCTTTAATTCTTTTTTGAAAATTTGTATTGTCAAGGGGATTATGAAGAATTTGTTAAATCGAGGAAGTCGTTATATTGAGGTACGTTATATTAAGGTTGCACTGTATGGAGAAAATATTCTTTAGAAAGACCGCTCATCATGAGGTTGTCTACGGGCATTCAGTGGCATTATAAAAGATTATTACGGGTTATTAAAAATCTTCTAATGTATTGTATTTTGAAGTGCAATATGGATGAACTTAAGATCTACTGAATGGAGGAACGGCTACATGGAATTAACACTTAATTGAATGATAAAATATTGAACATATCCATATTTTCCACCACTCCATTTTTCCATATTGACCTTATTTTCGTATATTTATCATACATGTGGGATTGGAGGGCAAATAAAAGTATCATTTTTAATTAATTAAATTTTACACCACGACCTACTACACTCCATTCTCCTCCCAATTTTCAACTAAGGCCATTTTTAAAAAACATTCCATAGAAATATTCATACATTATGAAATTATATTCTATGTGGCCAGCTCTACATACATACATACTTAAAAAGTGTTTTAAGAAGTTTTTTTGAAAAAAAAAACCCATACGGGCGTTCCGCCAGCTTATAAAATTCAATTCTTATGAAGTACCTAAATCTCATAAGTGCGCGCGTTAACTGCAAGTACCTTCATAAGTATTACCTTTATAATACTATACTTATATAAATAAGTCCCCTCAACTCAAGTCTTTTACGTCTATACGGAAAACACAATATGGATGAATCAAAGATTTGCTGATTGGAGGAACGGTTGAATGCAAGAGAGCGGAGAACGACGTTGATAGACCCCAGTTTTATAAATATTGTTACAATTGAAATGACCTATTATTGTATTCTTAAATAGAAAAAAAATTACCATTAGTACGAAGGCAATCGAGATTGGCCATTAAAAAACTTAATGGCGTACTGCAGTTAATACTTTAAAAAACAATTCTTAAAGACTTAAATCTAGATCAATTATACTCACGTTTTATGCCAGTTTGCTTACTTACAATACAAAAAAAATAATTCAGTTTGTTTCAGTCTTCAAAAATCTGTGAAATGTGATGTGAGATTATGTTAAATCGCGAAATAAGCTCTCGCAAACTCAAGTATTGTATGTCGATACGGAAAACGCAATATGGATGAATCGAAGATCTGCTGAATGGAGGAACGGCTGAATGTTTTGAACGAGCGACGGTGCCATTGTTCAGGAACGTTTGCAAAGTTTGTTCGGATGTTTTTCCCTCGAATGTCAGATTATTTCATATGTTCATTTCCACATTTCACGGTGGATACTTTTCAATGATTTTTGTACGCTTTATAAATAACATTAGGGATATATTTAAGCGTTATATGAGCACGTTTTAAATACGATTTTCAAAATCTAATCTCTATAATCATATTTAATTTTTGATGTGACTAATGTTGGAGCCAGACACAGCTCAAAGTGTTTGTACATTTTTGTCCTTGAAGTCTACAAAGTACTACAAAATTGCGCAACTACACAAAGTTCCCGGTCACACTACATGGTCATTGAAATGATCATTCAAATGAAGCTATGTCTGGCTCCGGCAAAAAAATTAGACTTTAATTGTGATTGAATATTTCTTCCTCGATGTGTTAAATGCTAATAAAGTGATACCAAATAGATTTATGCTCTTTCGAATCTTGAAATTTTTGAAAGCTACCACTGATTCGGAGAAGTTGGGCCACCGAGAAGAGTCAGCAAGAAATTCGTTGGTTGCTATTTTAAAAATAATAATTCTTGCAAAAAAGGTGTTCAATACGTTTGGTTGGCCCGTTGGCGCAGTGTGCAATGACCTTGTCTACCGCTCTGAGGGTCGTGGGTTCGTTTCCCGTCTCCAGTCTGGGTGTATCATCTATATGTATGTATTTATATATTTCGAGCAAACAAACAAACTCTTCAGCTTTAGATATAGATATAGTCTCCAACTGAATAATACGCTTTACGAATAAACGTGTTTTAACATGTAGGTACTTTAAATTTATTAACAGACAGATTGAATATTGGTTTTAGATTAAAATTGAGCCATTAAAGTGTCTTTGCAAAAACCAAACCATAAATAGCAAAATAAAGTTCGGTGACAGTTTAAAGTAGTCCAAATCTAAATTACGTAACATTTAAGAGTTTGCAAATTTAAAAAAAAAATCGCTAAATCAACAGAAGATCCTCCATGAGCAATATTTGAAGATAAAGAAGGGTATACTGTTCATCCTGTTCCTGCTCCGTTTTCTACGATTATTCTAGAAATTAATAATACTAGAAAGGGAGGTAAAAGTCAAAATCTTATATTATTTATTCGGGGCAAAGCTATATCTGGGGCTCCCAATATAAGTGGAACTAATCAATTACCAAATCCTCCAATTATAATAAGTATAACCATAAAAAAATTTATAATGAAAGCATGAGCTGTAACAATAGTATTATAAATTTGATCATCTTCAATTAAAGCGCCAGGATTTTCTAATTCAGTTCGAATAATTACCCGATGTAAGTCAAAACTTACATCGGGTGAATCTTTTTTTGTTTTTTTTTTCATGTTACAAGGGGGCAGACGAACAGGAAATACGTGCGACACATCATTATATATATTAAAGGCCAAAGAAGTAGTCGGCTATAACTACGGTGGGGATATATAAACTTTTTTATTTTCATATATCTAAATTTACTACATTGGTTTAGTGTCTCCCATTAAATTCATTCCATATAAAATAAATGCATTGGATAAAAAAGACACTGGTTGAAAATAAGAATCGATCGATAAACATCGAAAAAAAAAACAAATGGCGCGCACATTCTATACCATTGTAAAACATTAATACTACCTACATATTTAGGAATAAAATTTTTAAAATTGAAATAGACAGCCATGTAGTTGAAAGAAAAGTAGATTACGCACCTTGCTTATGTGACTAATTAATGCACTTGTGTTAATTTAGTATCCTCGCATTTGCTCAGACGTCAACATAACACTCGTGATATAATGACTCACTTTGCGTTTGGTGCAATAATCTTCTATTGTTTCAGTATAGTATTTATTATAACTAAAAATTATAAATGACTTTGTGATTTTTACATAAAGAGGTAGCAGGCTACTAATCAAAACTCCATACTAAAATCACGTATGAATCCATTCAACAATTAAACATATTAGGTGTTATTGTTATAATAAATCCAGACAAAAAAACAAAAGCTACAAAACAATACCATGAAAATGAACATCGAATCTTAGAAACAAAAAACGCACACTGGCATATTAAATTAATCGTGACTTGTTAGTCATGGTATATTATGAACTTAGCTGATACTCCCCCAAACATTTAGGAAATCACGAAAATATAGAAAAAATATATTGTCGGCAGTAAATCTTTTTTCTTAATTGACATATCATAATCGTTACGACGTAATTGATTCGATTTTAAACTACTAGTTAGTGCATAGGTAAGAAATAATTGGCAATGACGGAAAATTCTGCATTATTCATATTCTTCAACCATAAGACTCTTCTGGTATTATTATATTTCGCTGCTGCCAATGTCAAAACCCATTCCAAATTGCGATTATTTTTGTCATAATCCTCATATACAAGGTGGTTCATCACCTAATTGATTATCGAGGCCAATTTACAACTGCACCGCTAGAAGGCTCGCAGATACGTTGCCGGCGTTAAAATCGTTCTTGTGCAAAAGGATGCTTATCAAATACCGTACAGAAGTACCTCAGTCACCTTCCTATATTTCTACGTGAAGAGTAATGATATTAAAATCTGCGTAGCATATGGCAATAATATTACAATATACAATTATGGTATTATACAGATATTCTCATAATTTATTACTTCCTTATCACAATCTAACAGCTTCAACTTCCGCTGAATGATGCTTATCTCAGCACATTATAGTAATTTAATCTTACGAGGCTGAATTAAATAAAATACATAAGCTATTTGATATTCCATCTCGGTAAAAGCTTATGCAGCTGATAATGAGCTCATGCAGAGGACTGGTTCCTTTTCTGGTTAAAGGATCAGTTTAGAGGCTTGACGCGGACATTCGACATTTTTCTGTTTTTTTTTTATTTATTAACTAGAATAACAATTCGACTTCCATTCCCTTCAAAGGGTAAAGATTTTTCCACGCACCTTTTGCCGTGTGTTTCATTACACCTTAGAAGTCATTAACTTATTAGCGCCCTATGATATTGTGTTGGACATTGCGTGCACACAATAATATAATTACAGAACTTCCAACACCGTGCCAAGGACTTGAACGTCTAATATATTATTTGCGTCGTATATTTCTTTAACTAATTAACAGAGCTGCAGTCTACGTGGTACAAATATGGCAACACTCGCCTTGTGGTAGCAAAGAGGGTACAAAATTTTATCTCATTCCCTGTATATTATTTGATGTCTGGCATATATTTGGTATTAAAGATTTCATGTATTAAGTTTGAAACTTGGACAGCACTACGCGACGGTAGAAAGACAGACAGAAATCTCTAAGGTAATCAGTACAAACACTGACACTTCCGGGGTATTCTCGTGTCCAGGCCTGCCTTCACCAGCAAAAAAGCTTACTAAAAATATTTAAATTATTGAATATCTAATAATAAATAGCGCGATAGAAGCTATCGCACTTCAGATATTGATTCGCCAATTTACATCATTTAATTGTATATGTTTAACCTTTTACAGATACACAGATTGCATACCTATTAAACAATGTTTGAAAATAAAAGAGACACATAAATTATATTGTAGAAAAAGTGACTTTTTCAACGTTTTTCCAATGATTAATTAATGTCATAATTGGTATTAAAATGGCCATTGCGATTAAACGTGCAAGAATACAAACAATAATATAATTGGCTGGAACCAACGCGAACGGGCAAATATATAGTTTATTCAGCCTAAAAATGCACGCCGCTCTTCTAAAATTCAGTATTTAAAGACTAAAAGTAAATATTAATTGCAACGATTGCTTGAGTGTGTGTGATTGTATTGTTAACTAAAACTCAATTACGCTCTGTAAGGTCAACTAATCTCGCGATCTCGCGTTTGGAGGGGTGTGCATTTTTAGAATGAACGCACTCTATCAAGAATAATTTATACAATATTCAACTGCTAGCAATTTTAAGCGAAATTAACTTGCGCTCAATAAAAATCTATGTTAGAAAGGAAGTTGCTAACTTTAGGATATGAGGAAGCAGGAAAACTACTAGGTAGTTGGCCGCTTTATAGGGACTGGTAAGATTGCTGAGGATATGGCTTTCGGGCGATCTAATGTGACCAATTACCATCTGACGTCATCCCCGTAATCACCATAATTTCTCGATTAATCACTCATTGATATTAATCGAGTCACACTGTCTAACGTGCCTTCCGAAAAACAGGGAGGTAAGATATTTGAAAAACAGTGTTATAATTCGTCACCCACCTATCTGGTCACAATAAAAGTGACATAGCCAAGCGATCAACTCAAATCTTGTCCCTTGATTAAACTACGGTCGTAGTCCTCAGGAAATATCCATTAGAAATACTTTGATATACGTCTAATAGTCTCGTTCAGCTTTTTAATTTTTTTTTGTTAGGAATGGAAACGACCATAGTCCAGCGAGCTTGGAGTTAGACGATCTTACAGATTCCAGTTTTCCTACTATCGAAACTGCTCTTTGAGTAAACGCTTGACACTTTTAGCTGTTTACGAAAGACACCCTAAGAATTTACTGTCCTCAGTTAAATGCAACTTGAGAATAGCAAATCAAACAGCGACCGCGGCCCACGATTCAGTAAATTAATTCGGTTTAAATTCCTTTATTTCGCGCTGAATACCTTTGACCTTTATCTGGCTGACAACACTCAATTACGGGCACAATTACAGCGTCTTAAGTAATTAATGAGACTAAGAACACAATTGTTTAATTAAGACATGAGAAGGGCACCTACGCGTATAGTGCCCTGCGGCGGTGCGCTGTAGGAGTAACTTTGACGGTGTGCGTTGATATATGGTGGTATCGGTGCTATTGATAGGTTTCGCTACTCATTTCAGGGCATTAAACATGAAAGTACCAAATATACATTTCTTGATATGTTTTCCCACTTATTTGGGGTCGTCCTTCTAGTACTGCATCTCCACAATGTGCGGTTTGTGGAAAGGTTTTTGTCTAGGTTCAGTTTTTATAAGTCCGTCCGTCCGTCCGTCTCGACCGTTCTCAGCCAAGTGGCAATTGGCCCTCCGCGTTTTCGCTTCGTCGTTGGCAGGTTTAGGGCTGTTTTGATGACATGGTCTTCTGGTCGTCTTTGCACCATCTAAGGCAGTGGGGAAATTTGATAGTTAAGGGGTGCAATTTAAAAATGGACTCGACAAGACTTTAAAAATTACTTTATATAATATATAAAGCTGAAGATTTTGTTTGTTCGTTTGCTTGAACGCGCTAATCTCAGAAACTACTGGTCCGATTTAAAAATCTTTCAGTCTTAGATAGCTCATTAACAGAGGAAGGCTAAAGGCTATATATCATCACGCTACAACTTATCACCTAATTTTAGGCGGACGAAGTTGCGGGTAGCAACTAGTTTTAATCAATTTCCCGGATGTATTCGATGTATTTCAATATTCTCCTATTGTTATAGAGACTAACGGTCGAATACGCAATGCGCACAAACTAAACAACTCAGTAGATTGGCCAACTCTTTCTATATCTGTGGAGTGGTCATAAAAAGGGTGTATCGACAAGCGATAGCATCGCTTAGTGAATTACCGACGGCCTCCATTATTCCTAAAGGAATCGTGGAAACGCTATCACTGGAAAAGGCTTTACGGACGGCGGGATTCGTTTCGCAAGTTTTAGTTTAGTTTTACCAAACAAAATATAGCAAATATGAAAATATGTTACAGGACTGCTTTTTAAGTTTTTTTTAGAGTTCCGTACCTCCAAAAGACGAAAAGTAAACCTTATAGGATCACTTCGTTGTCCGTCTTTCTGTTTGTCAAGACCCTTTTTTTTCAGGAACGATTAGAGCTATAAACTTCAAATTACTACCAAATACTGAGATCTGCAGTCCCTGGAAGCTACTGAAAAATCAACCCTGAAAATTTACGCAATCGGAAGATATGGCCATTAAATCACATTTCCCATACATTTGCATAGGCAGCCTAAATCTATACTGCCCATCGACCGAGAATAATGAAATTTGGCCAAGAATAGGGAAAAATCCGAAAACTGTAAGGGTCTGTTTGTCTATCTGTATGTCTGGCCTTTAATACCCTTTTACTTAAAAAAGCGTAGAGGTAAAAAGTTGAAATTATTACCAAATACTGAGGTCTGTCATTTCTTGAAGCTGTGAAACAAGTATACACAATTAAAAGACCCTTTATGCCACATTTCGCAGGAATTTAATAAAAATTTTGATGTAAACGACTTCGTTATATTATGTTTATAAATTAATGATAGTTTGACGTAGTAACTGCGGTAAAAATAGGAAATACGCAACAATTAATAACAACGCTCAAATTGTCATTTCTAGGCAACCAGATGCTATCAGGAGAGCCGCCATTATTCCCTAGCTTCAGAGAGACTAATGTGCTATCGCCGCAATAACTCAGTGTCGTTCATTGTCCGCGATTCGCATTCTAGCGCTATCTATAAAGGGGTGACAAATTTATTAATGTTGAACTATGTAACGGGATTTATTAATATAGCCATAGATAATTAGAATTTGATCCGCTCGCTCGCATCTTCGCCTTATCTATGCATGTCCAATTTGTCTACGGTAAGATATATATCCTTGGTGTGATTATAAATCGTAATTATGTTTGAGATTTTCTGTCTATGTGTATCTTATAATATATACAAATATATTACATATACATATCTGCGTAAATTGCAAAATTCTATTGCTATTTATAAAGGGGCGATTTTATTGATGCTTGATGACTAGGCGTCCAGCCCATTCATAACGATTGGTTAGTTATAATCTGTGTAAAATTAGAATCATAAAACTATGACCCATCTGTTTGTCAATATATAAACCAGGTATATGTACATAAGAATATAATTATACCGTGGACATAAAATTTACATTTGGAGAGCCAAAACTCTTAAAAATTGACCTTTACTACTTCCAGGAGTCTTGCTTGCAAAGACATAGATCGATCTATGATCGCGAAGGCAAAGTGCGCAAAGAAGGCGAAGCAGGAAAGGTACCACTTCCGCAAAGTGTCACCTGATTATAAGTGTTATTTTAACTACATTTTAAACGCCTCATTACGTAGTCTAGTGTGACTTTTAAAGCATATTCCGTTATTAATATTCGTGAATAATTAATTAGGCAGTAAGGACGTTGAAACTGTTTAGCGGAGAGGACCACCTTGAGAGACAGTTCTGAGGTTTCTTCAACAAGTAAGTGCACGGATTTTAATAGCTTGTGGTTTTGTATACAACGGCTTCTGTCAGAGTTTTTGTCTTACGTGCATTTAATAAATTCTTTAGAATACATACCTACCAAATTCAATGAGATTTTGTAATAAAATGCACGGTCGCCCAGATATTAAGTATCTTCATAAAATTTCAAGTCAAGTTAACTGTTTATGTTATTATATGTAATTTATTGTAAAAAATTAACTTTTAAATCCTAATTCCCTCATAAATTTAGTTCGTAAAAGTGCCCAAAAATTTAAAAAATAACTAGTTTTCCGCTATTGAGACAAATCTCAAATATTCAAACAAAATTAAAAAATAAAACGATTTCAAATTGTCAGAATTAGACCAAATTAAATTAGGACACGGGAAGCACCAGCTTTCAAATAAAAGAGAATCATCCAAATTTGTTCACCCGGAAGAAAGATCTGAGGTAACAAACATATATAAAAAGTACAGTCGAATTGAGAACCTCCCACTGTTTTTAAAGTTGAAAATGGTGGTTGCGTTTTTGTACATGTAAAATCGTTAAATCAACCGTAAAAGAATCTTTGAATTGGAAATGCGTAATACGGGAGTTGCGATCTTTTATACCCTAGTACATTATACCTAGATATCAAGAGCATCGCCAGCCAATGATTTAGAGGGGCAGACCAAAATAGGGGAAATTTCAACTACTGCTTAGTCTAAACAGCGCGAATAAATGCTGGGAATAGAACAAGTACATTAATTCGAGTTTCCCCTTGCAGGATTTATTTTATCGGTTAAACAAAACATGAGAGTATAATCAGGAGTTTGATTTCTTTGGATTTGGAATTTCTAGGAGGGGGGGAGTGTAGCTGCCTCTCCCTACCTCCCCTTGGACGACCCCCCTGGGGTGATAAATTGAAGTACTTTCGTTTCCTTAATCTCTCAACACGTTTTTTGTAAACAGACTACGAAGAAGTTTTAGGATTCCGGAACTTAATCCGATTCCCGGTATTTACGCCTGAACAGATCCGATAATCAGCAAATCGAGCAAATAATAAGATTTAAGACTTCAAGTGTAAAGCAACAAACTGGCACCAAAAATATTCTTCGAAATGTCTTCCGCGTTTTCAAGGTTATCAGTCTTCTAGCGTAAAAAATGATGATAAAAAGTGTTGGCAGTTTGATTGAAAGTGAGTTGCACCCGTTTTATTTTCCGTAAGTATTTTTTTTTTGTCGTGTTCAGTTTGACACGTAGGTAGATGTATTTCATGTCTGCCCGTCTATTTATATTAGAAGTGTCTATTAGATTCACACTTTTAGTTTGAATGAGACTTTCTGTATAGAAGAAGTTGGTACGGACGAATTTGAGTGTAAAATTTGTATCGAACATTTTACAGTAATACTAAACAAAAAAATTGCAGTTTTTTTTCTAAATAATAATAATAATAACGTTTATTTGCAAATTACAAATAAGTTCTGTTACAAAATTAGTGTTGCAGTAGTTTTCAAACTAGGAAAACCTGTATTTTGAGAAATAATTTTAAATTTAGAAAGAATTATTAAGTAAAAACCAGGTCTACTTACAACAAGTCACCACTTAATCTCCTACCTCACCCAGACGTCATGGCGACGTCACCGACTACGCAATCATGGATATGTGCGGTTGCTAAGTGAGTATTCCGGCAACGCGTCTGCGAGCCCTCTGGTGCTGCAGTTGTCCATGGGCGTCGGTAGTCACTAAGGTGAACCGCCTGCTCGTTTGCCCCTTGTTATATAGAAAAAAAAACCAGTAGTAATCGTGGCTACGCTTCTAATGTGGCGACGTCGCCAAACCGTCGCCAAGTCAGTTACCTGTCCTAAATTTTAATATGAATTGTTCGGATACGTAACCGGCGACGTCGCTATGGCGTCTCGGTAAAGGGCTCTTTTGCAAAAATAAAGCAGAAGTAACAAAAGATAAGAAGAACCAACTCCAAGTAATGGGAAAAGGTGTAGGAGAAGATGAATAAAGCAGTAGTAATAAAAATTTCGTCAAGATATGATAAAGGCTCATGTTTTTTATGCGCGATTAAGCACAAAAGGATCTTAGTAAAACCTGTAACGTAATTTTTATTTTTATTTTTTGTTCATCACTAAAATTCAGGAAAATAATAAAAGAATTTAAAAAATCTTTAAAGAGGCATTCTCTTGTAATAAGACACTGCAAAAAACTGCGGTTTAATAAAACGGTGACTGCAGTCGCACCCTGACCTTGTCAGTTTAATTCAAGTCAATTTCTGCGTAGTACGCATAGACATTATAATAATAGACTGCGCATTCGATGAAATTCATTTTTCAATATTATAAAAAGATACAAGAAAATTACGGTATAATTGTGTTTGTGATGGAAAGACGATACCTCTACATCAAATCAGAGGCGGTTGCTTCTAAAGTAAGGTTTTAATACAGAAAATATATTATGAACCGCGCAGTCTAGTATTACTATGTCTATGGTATTATGATACGACACAATTCATAAAAAAAAATACTGATCTTGAATACATTTTGAAGTAGATAGAAAGGTTAGGGCGTTATATAATATTATAGTGTCATAATTTTAATACATATGAACAAACGTGTACAATTTTATTATAGCCAACTGTTGTAAAATTTCATAGTTTTTTGGTTTATATTAATTTTATGGAGTATTTATATACTACGTTTAAATTTAGCTTTTTAAATTGCTGCATATATGGGTTTGCCTTATGTATCAGCTTTAAGCTAATTTGTTCAAAATTTTTGATTTAGGATTTCATAATTTATGCGCAACTTGTACTTTATTTATTAGTTAAATAAATGATATTTTACCTACAATCTTTTTTAATTTATTCTTATACACTACCTGTAACTTAAATCAAATGACCTTTACGAATATAAACAAGTTTGGTCAAAAGTCACCCAGCACTTCTCTCCGTCGTTTATATCAGTTTTTGACCGCAAAATGGTCATTATATTACTTAATATAGTTTTACTTATTACTTTATCACCAAATCATCTTTAACCCACTTTATTTTATTCGCATATTTCCAATTATTTTTAAGATCAAGGCCTGCAATTGCACAAGAAGATCTCCATCGCTGAATTTGTAATTTTATTTAATACAGTTGGAAATTGTATGAACTGTTACATTGTGGGTGCGAATTGTTTATCTCATATACTTCATATAAATATTTATTGATTTATAGATTATCTAGGTCTAGGTCGAAACGTGTGTATATAAACGCTCTTTCGATACTCTGATTTAATAAGTAACCCAAGATGACAGGTATTTTTTTCTCGTTACTTAGGGGATCATCACATATTTTAGAGACAGTAACGTATCACCAAAATGTAAAATTGTGACAGAACAGGCAGGTGAGATCAAAATCTTTGTGAAGTCACACGTCAAATTAAAATATTTAAAAAAATGTGACAAGACCGGAGGGGGAGGAGCTAATTGATTGTTAAATTCGTGTGACGTAACGTATGGGTGACCGCTAATCATACTGTAATGCCGAATGGATTTGTCAATTTGTTTCGTTATTCTTTACTGGCGAACCCAGCAGACACTGTCCTGCCCGAACGTTGGGTTAATTACTATTTACAATATTATCCTATAGTATTGTCCCCGTTCCCTTTCCATAATGGTTTTGGCGTTAATGTCTTAAACAGAAAAGATAGATATAAGGTATGGCGGTTTTTTTGTAAAACTATTTAAGACAAACATTTCCTTCATACGTGTAACGGACGGTTTTTGCAGCGCACGCCAGAATAGCTTGCAGATGTTTGAGAATTTCCTCTTACTTACTTGACATTTATCGTTATATTTTGGACAATTCACAGAATATCTTTATAATTTATAGTCCATGTGTTGTAATAATGTACAAATACTCATTTCTCAAGGCCGGCAACGCAACTGCGATCCCCCTGGTGTTGTAGTTGTCCATGGGCGTCGGTAGGCACTTCGGTGCCTGCTGCCTGCTCGTCTGCCCCCTTGTAACAATAAAAAAAGATTATATTTTTCTTGTAATCCTAAAAGGATTTCCTTTACAATAAAAAATATAATCGTGCTCGAATATTTGACATGCGACGAGCGAAGAGCTTTCTGGTTGCAACTTTGTGACTCTCCCATTTTCTATTTGACGCTGAATTTGTCAGATTATTGAATTGTAAATTTATCTCCATGTAACCTGACGCGCTCGAGTTTTTATAAGGGTCCTATAAGGGTTCTAAAAACCCCTCTATATTAAAAGTGGAAGTACATCACATATTGCAAGGATTCTCCCTATATGGATTTCTGACGCGCTTGAGTATTGCGTAAAATCTCCTCTTGAGCTCCTACCATAAAGAGATTTTATTGAATTTTTGAGTGTCGCTGTGATGTTTTTTTCTTTTCAATCATAATGTCAAATAGACAATAAATTGGGGTTTCATGTTTAGAAAACTCCCCCTTTATGGCCAAATATTTTTTTGCATGTGTCCCACACGTTTCTTTTATACTTTCTAAGAAACGTGTCAAAAACTAAATATATATTTTCTTCTATAGTATGCTAACAATATTCTGTACATTTATGCAGATACTCGTTTATTATACGCAGTGCTAATAAAGAATTTCCATATATATAAATGCAGTGGGTATCTCCCCAAGAAAAAGAATGGGTCCCGTAACAAAAGCCCGTAAAAGAATGCCTAGTAATACAGAGGTGTATTGTTTGGGATGTCCAGACAGACGCCGTGTGCTTTATACCTATGTTTCTTATTATAATTATTTAAAAAAAACAATAGACTTCCCTTACTTGAAGTCGTAGCTTAATCGGTGGCCGGGATTTGAGTCGATCGATAAGTTAAGTAATTCTAATCGCAGGCGGGTGATAGTTGGGTGACCCATTCTAACACTGGTTTACAAACATCCGACCTCCGCCGCATTTTGGAAGCCACGAAAATCAGTGGAGTTGATGTCACTGTGTGATATTCGTGAGATTGTAAAGATCGTAGGGTTCCGGTAATGACGTCAATAGTCGGTCATCTGAACTCGCCCCACAGCCCCATTCTCTGCAATCTAAGTGGACCCTGATATTAGACTAGGATAGCGCTAGGAAGAAGAAGATAAGAATGGTCGCTATTAGGACATAATTAATAGGTCTCATTTTTTAAGGGTTCCGTAGTAACCCTTAAAACGAAAAGAACGACAACGAAAGCGAAATTTTAACCCTTAAAATTTCGCTTTCGTTGTCCGTCCGTCCATCCGACTGTCTGCCCGTAAGGTGGCCCCCCCTAGCATTTCCAAACTATTAGACGTAGAGACTTGAAATTTTCCATGTGGTGGAATAATGCTAAGACCTCATTAGGAAAATTATTCTGAACGAAATCGGACAACAACTTTTGAAGTTATTTAACTAATACGTTTATAGCGTTTGAGATACGGAACCCTCCTGTATAAGCGTGTCTTGACACGCTTTTGGCCATTTTTATTTACTCCTTAATTAATATTTTTGACGTACGAATGCTGACATATACATAAAAAATCGTTTATCATCACTAACAATGATTAATAGTATCTGGCGATTTCCATACATAAATAGGTGTCTAGCATATCGTACGTACCAATTCTTTTTTGTTTTTTAGTTCCATGTTATTTTTTCAGGGCGATTTTTTTGTATGTAAAAATTATTTATTTATACTCGGATTTGCGCATATTAATGAAGTTTTTGTCAAATTAAGAATACATTTATATAAGGTTACGTTCAAATTTATTATTTACTAGCGGACCCGGCAGACAATATCCTGCCCATAAGTTGGGCTACTTACTATTGCCTTCTATAATTCTTTATTATCCACGTTCCCGTTCCCGAGGGACGTTTATATTTCAATAGACATTTTACCACAGACAAATTCATGTTTGACTAATGTTACCATCTTATAGCGGCTCCACATTAGTGCCGTGAAGCTCCGTTAACACGCGTGAACGTGAATGTGGACAGTTTTAACGGGGTTCGCGCGCGTTCACACCTGTTCCCCTATCAGAGTTGGTATTGGTTTCCGCGACAAAGGGTTCGCGCGGCGTTCGCGGGTACACATCCACATTCAAGGCCCCGTGAAATTAAATTTCACCACTGGGTCCAATATCAATATAATTCTGATAACTGCTTCTTTATAAAATATCTAGAAGGCAATTTTTATAATTAATAATGACAGTTGTAATCATATAATAAGGCAATTCAAATGTTCAAAAAGCAGCATTTTCCTCGTCCATTTCGTGGCGAGTTTCATGAACGAATGTCAGCATCCCGTGAATGTGGAGGGCATGACCTGTGCCGTAAATTCGCGACGTGAATTCACGGCAATAATGTGGGGCCGCCATTATAAATTTTGTCATCAGTATCTATACGATATTAACGTCACTCAATTGTTTTGTCTTCCCTGAACTTCTTCACTAACACTTGAACTTTATGGTATGGAATTAGAGTTCAACTAATTGCCGCCGTAGACCTGGTAGGCAGAGGAGGAGGTGGCGGAGCGCCTTGGTCGCCTTTGTGGGAAAGGGGTAGCTTCGGACGGCTCAGGATAGAGGAGACTGGTCTGGTAGGGCGAAACGTTTGCCCAGCAGTGGGACATTATAGGCTAAGGAAAAAACTGTCTATAAGGTTTTACACAAATTTGATTTCCTTTTTTAACAGATGCACTTGGATTTATACTCGGTAAATATGTTTATCCTCTTAAAAACCTAATCTGGCTAACCACCACCTATAGTCGAGTCAATAAAAGTCAATGTAAGAGTCGTACACTGATACAGTTTAAAGACAGGAGTGTTTAGGTAACTTCTAGGCAAGGACGCTACCTTTTGACTCCTAGGTAAATTTACTCACATAGTTTTGTCAAGAACTGGATTACAGTTCTTATACCTTCAAAAGAAAAACATACTCATTTTTCAAAGCCTGACAACATAGCTGCAAACATTCTGGTAGTGCAGTTATTCACTACTAGTAGTTCGGCAGAAGTTGGCAATCAGATGGACCGCATGTCCGATTGCCCTATGTTATATCTCTCTTTATTTTCTTAGTTATCTGCCTCACGTGGTGGTGGGGTCAGCCTTCCTAATCTCCTATCTCCACTTCTTGACATTAAGATCAGTTTCTGATAACTGACATATCCTCATGTCATGTCATTTTTTATATATATAAAAATATCAAATAAAAAAGATGTCAGGGTACAGCTACTAAATTATCTTACCTTGGAGTTGAGCATGATCTCTGGTGCGCGATACCAACGCGTGGCGACGTACTCAGTGAGGAAGCCCGTGTGATCGTGGTCCGGATCTGCCACACGCGCCAAACCGAAGTCGCAAATCTGCATTGATGAGTTTGATTAAAAAGATTGAATGCAGTAAGGCGAAGTCCTAATAGCATGCGGATGCGCGATGCAAGCGAACTTGGTTCGAACGTGCGATCAAAGATATTGATGTCTGAAGTGTCCTTATTGAGTTCATGCGATCGCATCGTACGAACCAAGTTCGCTCGCATCGCGCATTCCCGTTCTATTAGGACGTCGCCTAAGTCCTAATATAGTATTCGGGTCAATTGTAGGTTAGGTTGAAAGTTTTACATCTTTGTTTCGCAAAACAACTGGACTGGACCGATCTGAACACAGATTTCCCGTATCCACGCGAATAAGGATTGAGACAGACTACAGTTCCAAAGAGCTTGTAAAAGTCTATTTGCAAAAAACGTCTTTTGTTTTCATTTAACTAGTTACTAGGAAAACAGCCGTTGGATTATCACACAATAAAAAAATTAGTTGCCTGTGAAATCGGTTTGCGAATGATAATTTTACGCGATAACTTAGGCTGATCGTGCCTCTCTACCGCTTTTTCCGCGCTCTCGCTTGCACGCTCAGCTGAGGCGGAACGTGACAATGGGTCATACTTTTTTGTGCGTGCAGCCTGCGTTCATCGATTTATAAGACGATTTCCCGTCCAAAAGTGGACTAATTGGGAAACTTCTTATTTGGAAAATCAAATAAAAGAAAATATTTCATACCAAGTTAGTGCAAAATACGTGCATAATAATGTCGTTCGATTGTCCCACAAAAAATAGGTCCAATTCAGAATCCCCTTATTTACAGAGGCAGTTAAAGAAAACGCGCCTCTCCAATTATTGGGTGGGGAATTTCGGAATGTTTGAGTTGTACTAAGAAATAGCTATTAGCGGCTTGTTACAGTAATGGGGCACTAAACGGCCAACCCGCTGCGTTGATAGAACTCGTTAGTTTTAATATCTTCACTCCATCTTGTTAGACAGACTCTTTGTGTATAGATAAATGGGTTAGGGCTGAGAAAGCCATTTGCTCTTGGGAAAATATGGTTTTGCTGGACAATTAAGCTTGGTTTAATGGCGATAGCGTTACGAAAGCCCGTCTCATAATTAGAATATCGCAGTTTCAATTCCAGCTGGGTCGAAGAAGAAAATTAACTTTTATTTTTCATCGAAGGTTTTCTGCTGAGCACCACAAAGTTATTTAGCCGAAATCCAAAGCCAGGAGAAGGTTGTCAATTCGATTGTATGTTTATATATTTTTTTAATCAATTACTCCGTAATTTTAGTCTTCTGTCTCTTTTTTCGTTTGGTAGACAATATTCAATATATTCGGTGCCATCGGTTTAGTGGGGAACCTATTTAGTCTGGTGCCGCCTTCAACACATCAGTAGGTGTCTAGTAAATATTATGAAAGTGCTAATTTCACAAGATTTTCAGTTCCTCCGCGTTCTTTGAAGGCGATTTTATTTTATTTATAATAACTTGTCATAATTATTATTAATATTTAAAAAAAAATAGGGAATAATTTAGGGACTAAAATCCCTACTCTAGTTTTAATACCTAGAGTACGAAATAAGGTTGACTTTGTTTCATTCATTTAAGTGCACATTTACACTAACATAAAAGTTGACGGTCATCTTTATTTTGCGCAAGGAACAATGCGAAAATTTAAATAAAACAAATAAGGAAAACTTTTGGAAGGATCTTTTTAGAGTATATCCCCTGATGATGTTTCGGATTCAATTTTGCAGCCTAATTCTACTTCTAAAATTAAGAAAAACTACATTATTAAAAATAAAATAGGGACAGGCGCTAAATAAATACGTAATACCTTTTTTTTAGCTTTTAGCAAAAACATTGTACGTACTAACTATAAAACTAAAGCTATTAAAAAAATTAAAAAAGTTCCAATACCATTCTTTCTTCGGAATGCATACACAATTTTTTTTAATAAGTAGCAAACGGGCAGCCGGATCACCTTAGTGACTACCAACCCCCATAGACTAACGCGCTACCAGAAGGCTCGCAAGAGCTTTGACGCCTTTAAACGGCACACTGGGAATATGGATAGAAAGGTTGAGTGAAAAGCAATAGACACGGAGAATATAAACTTTTTTAAAAATAATTAAATAAACTTTTGACAGAACGTCGAAAATTCGCTCAGTTACCGGGCAATATACGTAACGAGTTAAATATTAGCCCTACTTAAAGGCCGCGCCACGTTATAGCTTCAAATATTTGTACACTTGTTTGATTTGATTCGAGTATGGTGAGGGATTTTGGACAGTGTGTCCCGCGCCACATCACTGAGTGTTCAAACAAGTGTTCAAATATTTATAGCTATAATATGGCGCAGGCGCGGATCAACCGTGGTTGTCACGATGGGCATACCTACGCTAATAGATTTGTGTCATCATACTTTGTGGCCAATTCGTAGCCAATCAAACTATTTTTCTAAAAAGATGAACTAGATATCCTTCTGGGCCCAATTCACTATGCTCATCGTCCAATGGCCTTTGAGTGAAACAAAGAAAGTTAGCCGAAAATCGGTTAAAAACGGGTAGCTGTGCCCACCATCTTTGAAGGGTAGATCCGCGCCTGGCATGACGCCCGTGGAACAATTAAGTTTACAGATATTCAATATCGTCTACTAGCACTCCACACAGATAGTGATGGGACAGCTGTCTTCCATTTTCAGCTACCAGGACTATTCTAGGATGCTTTCCTCTCAGCAGCACGGGTTTGGGAGGAACGGTCGAGTTCACTTCTACAGGCGGTAGATCTTATGTTTAGAGGTTGTAATGCTTATAGCAGAAGGGCGGGGTTAACGTAAGATAATCCGTTCTTACTTACTACATTTGAATGAAACATGTGTTAACATATTATTGTAAGCTATCAATTTGGTACTTGTCTATTTCTTGTTGTTTTAATATAATCCATGTTAAGGATGTGAAATATTTTTTTATAAGTAAATAAATAAACTGACCACAAGGTCAAATCACCTGGCAGTACAGCCAATGAATTATATAAAACAAGACATAATCCGATACCGCAAAATTCACCGAGACGATTTACAAGATGATAATAAATTGTATCAAGAAAAAATATAAACTACATACGAGACCAGGTAGGTAAAGGCCAAATTGGAAAACCAGATTTCTCTCATTGCCATCTTTGGGTTTCGACAACTCCACTACGCATTTGAGTCCGGAATAAATGAATTTATTTGTTCTCTGCCCCTTTTTAATGCGGTTATATAATGAATAATGGGATAAGTTCTCTCGTCAGACAATGTGAATAATCCTTGAATTAATAAAACATACTTGATCAAGTTAAGTTTCCAAATTTAGCCCTTTTGCCCATCCCATAATAACATTTGGAATTAAAATTTGTGTTGTTCTATAGATACGTGTATATTTATATAATATGTAAGAGGTATTGTATATCTTGAGATGCTCCAATTATTTCCTAAGTAGTTTTTTTATATGTTACAAGGGGAAACAAGCAGGCAATAGGCAGCTAGTGCCTACTGACGCCCATGGACATCTGCACGACCTGGAGGCAAGAAGATGCGTTGCCCTCCTTTAATGACGAGTTTAGGCCACCGGGAAGTTTCACAAACCGACCGAAACGCGACAACAATACCATCACTTGACGTGACAGCATCGCCGCCACTTAACGCCGATCTTATGTAAGGAGGTACTGGTACCTGGGCGCGCATGAATATAATTTTTATTATTTGTAGATATATTACTTGTAAGTAATACCTAGTCTCTAGGTCACCTATCACAAAGTATTGATAACAGCGGGACGTACAAAGATGACAGGCACGGAGGTAATTTTTGGTAGATATGCGCTAAGAAGGGATTTTTCAATAGGGCCAACTTAAGGGGGTCTAAGGGCTTTCACAAGTTTTCATTACACCGACGAAGTGGCGAGAAACAGCTTGTATAGTATCTTCTTCTTCCTAGGGATATCACGGTAGAGTACCAGGGACCGCTAAATTGTAGAGGATATAGCTTTGGGGCGAGCTAAGATGACCGATTGCAATCCTCGGAACCTTCACGATCTCTGCAACCTTACGACTAATATCCTCAGTGCCATTAATCGGGTCCCACTGTTTTACATGCCTTCCAAGACACGGAGTTTATATGCCTAGTAAGCTTGATTCTGTTAGCCTATGAGTTAGCGACATTTCGTTCTGCTCCTTTACACTTTGAGATATTATCTCTATAATTCAGTTTTAGGTATTTTTTTTTATGTTACAAGGGGGCAAACGAGCAGGCAGCAGGCACCGAAGTGCCTACCGGCGCCCATGGACATCCGATTGTGTCCCTTTGTAATTTTAATCGTTAGGTTGTAGAGATCGTGGGGGTTCCGAGGAAGATGTCAGATGGCAATCGGTCATCCTAATTCGCATTAAGGCCACATCCTCTGCAATCTAAGCGGACCCTGGTACTTAACCGGGATAACGCTAGGAAGAAGACATACCTAAATTTTTATTAAAGTTTAAAACATAATAGAAGAAAAGATAAATGAGGAAATAGGCGTTATGTCCTATTATTATTATCTTGATGAATGACATTGATCGTGCCAGAGTGTATGCCCTTTAAAGTGAAGAAAGAGTGCTGAATAAAAATAAATAAAAAGACCAATCAGCTATTCCGACAGGAGTCTTATAGCGCTGGTAAAGCAAATGACTTGTAATTTCACGAAATTATATGAAATTATAAATAGAAAGATTGATATTCATCTGATTTTATTTTTGATAAATTTATCATAACTTTTATTAAATCTGAATAATGTGATAATTATAAGTTAAACAAACTGACTACTGGTTGAAAATGCTGACTACTGAATGTAAACACCACCTTCGCGTCTGGTTCGTTTCGTTGTTATGTATTTTCGCACACAATCATTAATTTCCCTCAGTCTGGGACAATTCGCATGTCAAGTGGGGCCACCAGTTCCGGCACAAAGCAAACTGTCTCATTTAGTTTAATCACACTAATTGCGGAATGGTTCGCACAACACGCCCTTTGCGTGTCGCCGCAAGGATTTGGCACTGGTTTCATTAAGTGCTCGTTCATCCTTGCATCGTGTGAGTGAATAAAGCGGTTACGTAATTTGCTGATTAAGGCGACTTTTCACATGAGACCTTAAAATTAGAATGCGTGACATTGCACCCACAGCATATCACGATGAAGGTGCTGGTAAGCTCACGAATATATTTTTCTCCTATACATACTCGTACGTTATACTCACGATTATATTTAGACCGAGACAAATATGCCAGAGCTCATTAAAATCAAGGCTTATTTACTTTCTTTCCCAAATTATTTGCTTTAGTATTATAAATATAAAGAATCATGACCACTTCAACAATCTCATGCCCCATTTGATCCTTGTTCATTTGGCTTTGAAAACACATTTTGCATCTCTTGTTTGTCGTTCTTCTTGAGTTTTTATGCTGCGGCTTCCATTTCCGTGGTCCGTCTTCACTATAGGCATTTTTTAGATTTATGTGGTCAAGCTTATAATGTATATTAAAACTACCAAAAATGCATACACCTTGTTATTATTATTATTAAATCATTATAACTTACGCACTTTTACGAACAGACTTAGCTCAGCAGAAGGTTCCGTTATAGCCTCCAACGCGGAACGCTAAAGGACCAAAACTTCGAAATGCCTTTTAATGGAGACGCTGACGAATACTTTTGTAACTTTTGCAAAAACCTGTTTACTTCGAGTCTCGGGTGACGTCAGCTAGCAGCCAGTATATTATGGTAATTTTATTGTTACTGTTGTTTTCTTCGTCTAAAGTACTATGTTATTTTGTCAGATTAATGTATGATGTGTTTACTCGAACAATAGTATGCGCTGTATTATGACGATGATAAATGACTCATGAATAGAGGCTTTATATTAGGTTGGAGAAATCCATTTATTCTGTTGCTTTGATTTGAGAGGTAGTTCTGCCATTACATTGCAACCTATCGATTACTTGAATTAATCATCTTTGTTTTTGAAGCGATTCTATTTGGACTGAAGAAAGCAATAAATAATGAAAGCCAAGTAATTAAGAATTCAATTATAAACTTTATTTAAAGCAGTGTAATTAGGACAAACGCAAGATTTAGATAAATATTTAAAATATGGATGTAAAAAGGGTGATCTTGGATTGCGATTTAGTTTTATGAAGTGGAATATTTATTTTGCCAGATCTAATAAAATAAATAAGTACGACGAGAAAGCTCGAGGGACGATTGAGTTTGTATGATATTTTTTCTGGCGTTACGATTCGAAAGCCCTCACATATATTTTCGGATTCACTTTTCGCTAAGTCGAATTGTCAAATAGGCTTTTTTACTTGTGGTCAAGATTTTTGGTTATTGGTGTAAAGATATATAGCATTTCAATGCAATGGAGAATATATTACTACCATATGCTCAACTACCCGATTAATTATTATTAGCTGTTTATATGGACAGCATGATCACATCACGAATTGAAATTTTAACCAAGCGCTGTCCTAATACACCATTATATGTATATAAAAAATGACTCCCAATTAATTTCCTTAGGCAGGACAGGGCTGGACCGTTTTCGCTAATATTTTTTTTGCCGTTTGTTATTGTCAGGAGAAGGTTCTAATAATAAGATAAACATTAGAAAAGCGCGGACAATTAGAAAATTTAACTACCATATAAATTACTTCTAATATAACAGGAACGGGGACGCGAATAATATTATAGGATAATAGAATGTAGTAAATAATAAAGTAACCCGACATTCGGGCAGGACGCCGGGCCTGCTAGTCGTTCTAGAAAAACAAAGTGAACATACTTTTTATGTTCACGTTCTGACCTGCTCGATTAAATGAACCCATGTCAGTAATATTAATTATATATATGCACACATATATATGTATATATATCCAAAACATCAATCGATCTACACTCAAATCGGTCGGATTTATATTTGAAAAATTCCACAAATCAATTAAACGACTTGAGACAAAAAGCGTCTATATACTACCTTAAGCTTTGGTCTCTTGACCGTAACGTTATGCGTTACGCTGCTACAAGCGTCACGACGCAGCGTGCAGCGTTTGCCTTTTACCGCTGACGACGACAGCGACGAAACTGGAGGCTAACTGATTTGCTTCGACGAGTTTAGACCACCCAAACGAAACGCGACAACAATACCATCACTTGACGTGACAGCATTGCCACCACTTCACGCCATCTTATGTAAGAAAGTGGTACTGGTACCCGAACCCACCGGCCCAATTCTGCTACAAGCGCTACCTCAAATTGAAATCTTTTGAACTTAATAAGTAAGCACAACTGAGTTCTCAAAGAGATGCGATGACTCTGAAGTAACAGGTTAGTCACCGGAATTTTGCCTTTATCGGTCTTGACGTTGTTATCACATGAACCCATCGTTTGCGTCATCTCACGAAATATATAAAAGAAATTCAATGCACAAATGCACTAGTATTTGAAGAAGAGTCGTCCTCAGTGGACATCCACATCTAAGAGACCCATCACCGTTACAAGAAAAGCCAAAATGCAGAAATTCACTTGGTTCATCGTTTTTGTAGTCGCTTTCCTAGCAGTGGTACAAGCGAATCCCCGGTGAGTATGATTATTGAATTGGCATCCAGATATGGTTTTTGGACTAAACTTAGTTGGAATCCACCTTTATTTTTAATAATATTCGTATGTACCTAGAAATTATTATAGAAAAAATATTATAGCTCAATTTCTTTATACTGTTATCTTTTTTCATATTCATTTTGTGACGGTATACGATTATAGATGTTTCAGTCTAAAAATGCATGCCCCTCCACAAATTGATTGCAACCCTTGCTTGTGCGGGTGCAGCGTTTTGATTGTAAACTCAAACTCATCCACGCAATGTAAGCCAAAGATATTGACGAGCTTGCGTGTTTACCAGTACACGCTATTTTGCACGTAGAACTGAATACTTTGGAGGGGCGTGTATTTTTAGACTGTACGCACTATAGCATCTTCCTATTTTGATATATTATCTTATTGGCTGTATAAAAATAGTGGTCAAAAATAAAAAAAATTGTGAAAGGGTTGTAAATGTCACTAAGGCCAATAATACTGTCAGAAAAAGATATGTTTTAAATTCTCTAAATTTGACCAGGGTTCATATTAATTTTCTCTTGTGATCTCCACTAAACTTCCGCTCTCTCATTTAACTTTTTTTATGTTACAAAGGTCAAACGATCAGGAAGCAGGCACCGAGATGCCTCCCGACACCCATAGACATCTGCACGACCAGAAGGCTAACAGATGTGTTGCCTTTAATGAAGAGTTTAGGCCACCGGAAAGTCTCACAAACCGAACGAAACGAACTTCAGCTCTGTATGCCAAGTAATTATGTATATCTACTTTAATAAAGAATAATTACAGGTTCCGTTCGTGCTCGCAACAAGGCGGTGGCGGTGGCGGAGGTGGTGGTGGATATGGCGGCAGTTATGGTGGCAGTTATGGTGGTGGTAGTGGTGGTGGTAATGGCGGTGGCTGCGCCAGTGGCAATTGCGGAAGATACGCGATCAATCGATTGGGAACTGGACAATACAATACCAACAATGTGTACATGTACAAGAGCAATTAGTTGAATTATTAAGTTTTCGAATGAAATGTGATAAATATATGTATGTATTAATATTTTTTTAACTGTACAGTGCAAGTTTAATTTAATATATAAATATTAAAATAGTATAAAATGTCTTTTATATTTTTATTTTCTATTTTCTTCTGAATGTTAAAACAGACTGGAGAAGTTTGTGTATGGTAATATAATATTAATTCTTACAACAAAATCCAAAGATGATTCTCCAAGTGTTCTAAGGTCTTCTATTATTGATATTGAGTATCTATTGAATATCTTCATCTTACTATTGATATTGAATATCAAAGCTGCGTTATCACATATATATTCTACCAGTTTTGGTCGCTAACCCCACGGATAGCGGCCCGGCCGCTCTTATGTTATTTAGAATGTCCCCGTATTTTAAATCTATCATATCATCAAAGATAATAATTTTAATGAGGTAAAGAGCAATTTTGATCTGCATTAAAAGTACAGCCTATTTAATTAGATAAGGATTAATACGGTATTCTTTAAAATAGCTTCGTAAAAAGTTCATTATTTTTTTTGTTATATGTGATAAAAATGCTTACTGTGGATTATCAGGAGATAGACATATGCTATCGCTGACTTTTTATAGATCTTTTTAAGATATACAATTTAATTCATTTTGGTCTATCTAGTAAGGTTTAGATAGCGCACGCAATTTAACCGCCCTAAAATACACTTTTTACCACCTCACGTTACAAATCTCTGAATTTCTCGGTTTTTATCTAATATAATATGCATGTATTATACATATAATTTTCCCCCTTGAATGGCTCTATTTATTGACGAGAACTGCATTAAAATCGGATGACCTTCCGAAACACGGAGGAGGTCGGATATCAAATATAAACCAGTACTAGAATGGGTCACCCATCTATCACCCGGTCAAAGCAAGAGCTTCTAAGCCTAGGGATCGATTCCAATGCCGACCATTTATTAGGCCACGACCTCCTCGTTTATTATATTATGTACTCTAGTCTTATTATATTTTATTTGTTTATTTTTAATCAACAGCGTATTACATACGAATTTTGTATATAAAAATAGCAGTGACTACCCCTGAATTAAATTAGGTAAAGAAAATAGATTCAATTTATAATATGCCTACAGCCTTCCTAGATAAATGCGTCATCTAAGACTGAAAGAATTTTTCAAATCGGACCAGTAGTTCCTGAGATTAGCGCAGTCAAACGAACAAAAAATCTCTTAATATATTAGAATAGATTATAGAGTACTAGTAGTAGTTAAGTATTGGACAAGTACTAATTTCGATTCGGTACAAGTACTACGTTCAAATAGGAGTACTTTTACGTATGTATAATATTTTGGTTTACCCCTCCTACTAAGCTTGTGTTAGTAGATACGAAAAGTACCCAGCAGTGGCGTCGAGGTTTGAATAGGGTAACTTGCTGATTGCGCTTTGCAATCCTTCCTTATTACCGCTGAGCTATCGGGGCCTTAACGGTAATACAATGAGTACACAGCAGTGAAACCAGTACCGCGAGATCAAGGCCGCGCCGCCCGCGGTGCGCGGTACATGTGCAATTACAGCCAGTTACTCGATTTCATGTCAGTTAAACGGTAATTGTTCTAATTAGTTTCTGTTAAAAAACATACTACGGCAACTGTGTGTATCATCTATTCGTTGCTGTTTATCAATACATATCGCACGCTTAATAATAAACTGACCTAACTCAAGAAGCGGATTGTTTGGAAATCGCAAAAAACGTTTTGTCATTTACGGACTTATTTTGCTTTTAATACGACAAAAAGGGCACTCTAGTGACCAATCGTGTATTTTTATACTAGATAATGAGGTAATTTATGATATTAAAATGATATTTTACTATTTGTTTAAAAAGACAAATAGCTGTATCTCAGTGTTGGATAGGGATATGGAAAAAAATCTTAGATTGAAGAAAATATTCCTAAAACCTAATCGGTCAGTTTATTATTAAGCATGCGGTAATTTCTGTACACCACATAAATAAATAAATATAATAGATCTATTTGACACGCGGATGGCTTTTCGGCTTGCCTGCCATAGGAACAAACGTCCGACATCATTTCTCTCTAATATTATAGGACCATTTCGCCAAACTCATATAAAACATTTCTACGAACTGTTTTCTACGAGTTCGTCCGTCTTAACGTCTTCCTCTTCCTCGTTCCCTCACTGCTGAGGATCGTGACCATAAAGAAGCAGTCTCCAAAAGTTACGGTCTTGTGTTGTGTGGACGGCGCGGTGTAGACAACCGGCCACTGTTTTCTTTATGGCGTCGAACCAGCAAGCAGGCGCTCTCCCCTGACAACGTTTGCCATCCGTTTTCCCTAAAATAGTTGGCCTATCCAGACAGTGATTTGACGATCGCATAATAAATATGTGAAGAAGGTGAGGGTTCTTTGCCAGCCAATTGTGGAGAGCCGCATTTGGATGTTAAGTTCTTTTAAGACGGGCTTTCTTCTCATAACTTATTACCTATTAAAGCTGCGTATGGTCTTCATCATAATCATCATCATCCACGACCCTTTCTCTTCCACAGCTGGGCAAAGGCCTCTCCCCGTTTGTATGGTTTTAGACCTACTTAATCCAAAAATCCGTTCTTAGCGGATGTCTACTAACTGTAAACTGCCCTCTTGCCAAATATTATCTTTGTAGGTCACGCATGCGCAGTATTCGATATATCCTAAATCCATGTATTCATGTACTGACTGTCGCCGCGACTTCGTTCGCGTCAAATTAGGTAAAAAATAGATTAAATTAGAACGTGATGATATATCGTCGATAAATGGACTATCTAACACTGTAATACTTTTTAAAAACCGGGCCATTAGTTCCTAAAATTAGCGCTTCCAAGCAAACAAACAAACTCTTCAGCTTTATATATTAGTATAGATATATATTCAATTTTTATCAGCGAATTCATTTGCATAGATAGCTAGTAGAATACAGCTATAGAAAGGACATCAAATTTAGGTCAATATCTAATTATACAAGGCTTGCTAGTCGCCTACACTGATAACAACATTACCATAGTAAGGTGTTTTTAGTCATTCGCCTACATGATTATTGTCTTAAAGGAATTTTCAGCGTGTATAGTTGACCAAGAATTGGTTTGCCACGCTAAGGTTGAATGTCTCCTGCACGTCAATTACTTAAAACGTTTATTTTTGCTTGTTATGCATTACGTTAATTTCTAACAATAACCCTTAGCAAAATGATCTTTAAGTAGAAGCTGTCATCCAAAATGGTAAAGAATTTTCTTGGTCGACTATACAGTACGCATAACTTTAGGAATCAAACATAGACTTTACATCTATATATAGAAATACCGAATCCAAGGACGTCGGAAATGGGGTGGCCATCATTAATGGGGCCTGTATAGTCAAAGGGAAATATGGGCCACAGTTCGCCCAGCATACGGAACATTGAAGACTTCCCGCAACCATTAGGACCGCACACCAGAACGTTTATACCGGATCTATTGAGAAAAGGAGACAAGAATTTTTGGACATTTCTCTGAAGTTAAACGAAGTTATAGATGGTATGGCACGATGTGGGCCGCATGCCATCTAATTTTTAACGATATGACCCGCATGCCATCTCATTTTTTAACGATATGACCCGCCTGCATCTCATTTTTTAACGATATGACCCGCCTGCCATCTCATTTTTAAATGATGTGGTCCGCCTGCATCTCATTTTTTAACGATGTGGCCCGCCTACATCTCATTTTTTTACGATGTGGCCCGCCTGCATCACATTTTTTAACGATGCGGCCCTTGTCTGCCAAAAATACGTACTTGACTTCGAAGGTAAGTTCTTTTATAAGAACGTCCCCATTTGGTGTGACGAGCGGGACGCGGTCGAAACGGATGATCTTGTCCTGGTATATGATGCGGCCCGCGCCTGGCGTTAGAGGTATCGAAGGTACTGGAAATAAACACATACTATATTAAAAGGACGACTTACTAAGATACGTTGTGGCAGTCATTAGTGTCACTACAGAACGATAGCGACTCTGTTTCGAATAGGATTAAGTGGCATTCCAAATTCAAAATTGCCTGCTGTAAAGAGGCGGAGACGTGGGGCATCTATAGCGCGAATGCGATGTTAGTCTAAATCAGAATGAATTTCTTCGGCGTGGCCTATACAAGGTCGAAAGACTAAGGTTCTTTTAGGTTGCGAACGTTCTTGGACCTCCTGGTCTGGATTTTCGAAATCTGTAGCTGTGTGAGCAAAGGGAAGGGACGAGTACAAAATATCCGATAGGATAGAAGTGCGTCCGCCTTTCTGGCCCCGTCATTCCACTACAATACAAAAAGGGACAACTTATATTAGCATATTAGTAAAAATTAGACCATATTATTTAGACATACATTTTAAATATGTATGTATATTAATATATAAAGCTGAAGAGATTGTTTGTTTGCTTGAACGCACTAATTTCAGGCTATATATCATCGCGCTAAAATTAAATCTAATGAAATCTTACCTACTTTCACGCGAACGAAATCGCGGGCACTGCTAGTCTGTCTATCATAATAGTATCACTCTTGTTCGTATTTACAATACAAAAGAATATCATTGGGTATAAATAAATAAACTGGCTAAGAACTTGTCGAGACACGCTCAATTAGAAAAGTTCAGTATCTGATGCTCGATGAAGTTATTTGTTAAATAACGTCAAAAATTCTTGTTCGATTTTGGTGAAAATAATTTTCCTAGTGAGTTTTTAGCATGTCCTATCAACATGGAAAATTTCAAATTTCTACATCTAATAATTAGGAAATTCTAGGGGAGTGGACCACAAAAAAAAAAAAAAACAATAAAAAAAGGGAAGTGCACCATTCTGAGGGCACACAGACGAACTGACGGACGGACAGAGTGAATATAGGTTCACTCTGTTTCACAAGGTTTCCTTGTAGGACTACGGAACTCTAGAGAGGTGTCACTTGCACTGTGGTCAGTTTCAACTAGATGAACAAGTTTTTTTTATAAATTACCGCAGTGCGTGTACACCATTACCGCTATTTAGTTAAGAATGAGAGAGCTTACCTCCGCCGTTGGGGTGTCGGTCCACCATGGTACGAGTGTAGTTCCCCTTGTTTACGTCTTCTAGAACGTTCTTCAGCTGCGTGACTCGTGCTGTGAGCCCCGCCAACTTGCTGAGCTCTCGCCCCGACAACACCAGCCTACCGATACCTTCGGCCATCTTCACCAGCATCCGCCCGTAAGTGTAATAGTGCTAAAAAGTGTAGTTAAAATCTTTATTGTACAAAAAAAGTATATCTTAAGACTGTACAAGATTTTCTTAACAGATAAATAATTTGACAGTGCATATGCGGCCTTATTGCAAAAATCAAATTTTGACTGATAAGCGTGTGGGAAAGGAATAGACGGAAACGAGCACTGGATAATGCATTATAAAAAATTAATAATACTACTTAGACTGTATATACAACCAAATAAATATTTATATATAAATATATACTTCAACATACATATATATGTATACAATATTATTAAACCTATACTCATAAACGTTAGATAGGAATTAAAATTAAAAAAAAATACTTATTAAAGTAGGGTAAATAGTAAATAAGAGTTATATGAAATTAACCCGTAAAAAGAAAATAGCCACTATAATGCACAAAATCGTTTAACTACCCACCAAACTGAATTTGGCGTTACAAAAGATACTACTTTACATACATAAGCCTCGATATGTATATAAAAATAAAACGAAAAAAACACAGTTTGTTTATACTTTTTAGACTTCACGTCCGCTGACAGAATCTTAAACATATAATTGATAGAATCAGGCGTTACTTTGCGGAAATCCATGACGTGCATGAGAAACTAAACTACTTTGCTTTAATTAAAGAGATATAAATTATTTCCTGTGTTTTTACTAATCACTTTACGAATAACCTTTGTAGAGTCTATCTCCTGATGATGCTTCGGTGTCGAAGCCGTTACCTTTAAACAAAAATTTTAATGTTTTGTAGGTGAAGTATCCGTATCCATCACTCCGCCGGTCGGAGAGTTGATGCGAGCTGTCACCATGTCTGAGGACAGGTGGCACTCCGAGCAGAAGAAACTGAGGGGTATGACTGAGGTAATTTCACAACATAAACATTTCTTTGTTAAATCATTTAAAAGTGCTCAACATATTATAAATAGTTGTGCCAATGTTTCGGAAGGTACTGGCTCCTAAGATATGGGCTTACCTAGTTTAGGGGCCAGGGCTATATTGAACTATGTAACATGATTTATATAATAAAAATTACTATTATTATTACTATAAAAATACTAACTTGAATGAATTCACTTACGCTGCCATTAAAGTTATTTGTTATTAAATATAGTAAGTAATATATAGGTATATATTAAATATTAATTTTATATTACTTTTAGTAGATTATGTATGCCGCAACACATCAAATTAGAATTAAGTATTCTGTAAAGATTTTTGTGAAAGAAAGAAAGAAATAATGATAATAATAAACTTTTGGGGGTTAGTCGAATGATGGATTAACCTTTTTCAAACTACTGAAAAATTTATTTATATGTTATCTATCTTAATAAGAAGAATCGGAAACGATGTAAGCGGCAATCGTTGTACAGAATCCAAGATATTCTCTGTATAGACTGAAGAAGGAAATTAAAGTACGATAGATGATGCATTATCAACTGAAACTTAGTCAAAATTTCAGGTCTCCGCTAAATATTATTATAAAATTTGAACTTTCACTCTACAGTGCAACAAGCAGGCAGTCAAACTTGAGGACGAGACGGAGATTTGCAAACGAGTATTCGAGACGGCAAATTTGGCCGCCATCACGTGCGCCGGAAATTTTCTCAGGTAAACTATTCGAATTCAATGATATATGTTACAGGCTAAATCCGATTTTGGGATAAACTAGTTTCGCCTAGACCAAACGGATTCGTCCTTTTACGCGCTACACTTGGAATTTTCTCCTTATCTAACTTTGTATCTCTCTGTTTATACACACTTTACCTGTCAAGTTTTTTGTTTAGAAATAAAAAAAAATGTAACGCGAGATGGTATTCAACATTCATAATACTCGTACGTATACGGCACTGCCCAACTGTAACAAGTTAGATAAAGAGGAAAATTCCAAATGCAATGCGTGAAGGGACAAATCGGTTTGGCTTGGGCAAAACTACTTTATCCTAAAATCAGGTTTAGCCGGTAACATATACAATGAAACAAAGGTTTATTTAGAAGTATTGAACTATAAATGTAAACTCAAAATTCTAAGTACCGAATTCTGTATATCAAACATGGGATTTAGTTAATGGAAATAATTATTTAAAACGAAACAGCATCGTATATATTTATGGCAAATCAGGCACGGTAGTCGCAGAAACCCGATATACATATTATGAAATTTCGAAATGAATAATGTAACCTCATCTAAAACTTATAATTAAACTATGTCCAGTTCATTCCATTAAGCGATCACGTTCACGACCGCTAAGTGAAACGCTCACTACGACCCACCTCTTGAAATGGGTCGTTACTAGCGTAGGTGGTAGGTTATGACGTCATTAGTGCCGCGACCGGCCATTGCGATCGCTTAGTGTAACGCTCTTTACGTTAATAAATACATTCAGTCATCATACACATGCATTGGCTGGCCCGTTGGCGCAATGGCTCTGCCTTCTGCTCTGGGAGTCGTGAGTTCGATTCCCGCCTCGAGTCTGGGTGTATTGTCTATATATATGTATTTAAATATTTCTAAAAAAAATATTTGTGTACAACAGGCGGCTGTTACCTATAACACAAGTATATAAGTTACCTATCTCGGGAACAGACAACCGTCTGTTTATAGTCCTGTTTATTTATTTACATTTTATATGTGTAGGTTCGCAGGCCGCATGATGTCTTCCCAGGACCTGGTGCTCTTGTCAGTGAAGTGGGACGCGGAGGGAACGGACTCAACGGTGACGGCCAACTGTCCTAATATGGCGATCGCCTCGCTCCTGGCCAATCAAATCGCGCATGCATTTGCCAAATAGCCAATTAATTATATGGCAACGGACTAAGTTAATATATGCCCTACCTCTGTTACATATATACGAAATAAATGGGTTACGAAAGGGACATAATCATGAATGAGTATTATAATTCTAAAATTCTTGAAATCCACGATAAGCAGAAAAATGTTTAATTACTACTTGTACATCGCGACTTTGTCCGCATCGTTTCAGTGATTTTGTTAAGGTATCCGTATCTTTGAGAGGAAATCTAATTATTTTTCTAAAATAAATACCTATGTTTCTCCTTGTAACATTACCTATCTGGCAATGAAAGTTCCACCGAAATCGGTCGAGCCGGAGGAGCTTACAGACAGACATAAATGTCAATTCTATTTATACGTATAGATTACATAATGAACATGCTCAATTGTCCCTAGTCCTGGCACACAGCAAGATTATAATTTTCGAAGTATATGTATAAAGAAGTAATAGTTATATAGTCCTGATTATGTTACATAGTTGTAACAAAAACATTTTTATTGTAATCTCCCTATCATTGAACGTTTCGTTTCGAGCGTAAAAGTAAGTAAAACTATCGAGGATGTTCGTGGTAGGCTCTCAGAATCTATAGACACGATTTTTATTGTTTACTGGTAAATATGAGGAAATATTTTACTGTAAATGGTTAATCAGTACTGACACTTGTTTAAATATTTTATTTGTTTTACAATCAATAGTTTACAATTTGTACACAATATATCATTTCGTTTGCACTTATCATATAATTTGTCAATATCTTTACTCACTTAAGGTGTACTTTCAATCATCGCACTAATAATAGGAAAAAGTAATATATTAAAAAGTGTTTGCGCAACACCACAATGATGTTTTGTGTGGTTGCTATGTTTTGAAGAGCTATTGAAGTGAAAGTTTATTTTTAAATCGCCTCAATTTTTCTAGACTCATCTATTGCATGTCGTATTACAGACGACCACGCAGTAGGGGTAAAGTGAAAAGCGTTTGGTATGCTAATATTTAAAAACATTTCGCTTTTATGACGATGATTGAAAGTCCCCCTTTAGCACAACACTAAAATAATACTAGCAACTTAATAATACTATCAACATTCTGTTCGTCATAATATAATACTGTCTAGGAACATCACAATAAATTAAATGCTGTTAAACTAAATATTTCTTACTATTTATTAAATAATATCGATAACTTTATTGATACGGTACATTACTATAGTAGAAATACCATCTTAGTAGCGGTAAAGAATATGTATTTATCGGAAACGATTCTTCTAAGGCAGTTTTATATCATCTTAAAGTAAAATAGTCATATACTCACATACTTTATTCATAAATAAAATAACTATACAGTGTACAATGCTGGCAGTAAATATATTAAATCTTCTGCAAAGAGATTTGTTTTTAAAGCATCGCGTTATTCATATCTTACACGAGTAGGTGTGACAGAGACGATGCTATATGAAATTCAGGATGGCCAGTTATCTCTTTCTAACGATTCATATACTAACTGCCAGTTACTGTAATATCAATTCAATAAAACTAGCAAGTTTCACTTACTTAGAGTACAATAAATTTGTTATTTCGCAATAAATGGGCAAGAATTATGAATGGTTTCATTGCAGTCTCGTTACCCCTGTATTCTTTCGTATAAAATATGTCAATAGTTTGCTTGATTTTTAAGCTATTATTTATATTTGGTTCGAAAAAGTGTTTAATTATTTATGAACAGTGCAGCCTTGGTGCAACTGCGAATCTAAAGACAAAAATGTAAAGGCTAAAGAAATTCTGTAGTTTAAATAATTAGCTCGAAATGAGAAATTTGCAAGTACCCAGAAGATTAATAATACATTAATAATCATATAATAATGTATTAATAATTATATTTTAGAAAAATAAAACTAAAACATCAATTACTATGCACGATGTGTAAAATAAAGGTAGGAAAAAGTTTGTAAATGTAATCCGGCATCTTATTACAATATTACCAACATTTTTTGTGGGATGAAGTCCTTTGTTAATATAAGGTAATAGTTTATATATTGCCGGAGCCAGATATAGCTTCATTTGAATGTTCATTTCAATGATCATATAGTCTTGCAGTACATTGTGGACTTCGAGGTCAAAAATGTACAAAGACTGAGCTAGTCTGGCTCCGGTATAAAATATATATGGAGATGCTCATAGATGGAAAAATCCAGACAACAAAATAAAGGCACATTAATGTTCTTCCCATAAGGTAAGACACCAGGCGATATGGCGACATATATTTGTGCAAATCTTTGGTGTAACCCTATTATAAACCAGTAAATATCTTCAAGCTAAGATAAATTAAATAAATAAATAAATAAAATATATACAGGACTATATGACATACGGACGTCTGTTCCTAATGTAGACAACTTAATGCCTGTGTACAACAGGCAACAGATATAGGCCTGTTATACACAAATATTCTTTTTTGTAGAAAAATATAATATATACATATTTATAATACACCCAGACTCAAGGCGGGAATCGAACCCACGACCCCTGGAGCGGAAGGCAGGGTTGCTGCCCCCTGCGCCAACGGGCCAATCAAATATAAGAATAATATATTTCTGCATCTAATTTATTTTTATTGTTATTTATGCTTAGACTTTAGTGCCTATCGAGTGATTGTTGCCATGAATCTTTCGTTCCACGTAAATTAAAAAAAAAACTTAAAGCATTCAAATGTAACAATGGAGTCGGTCACGTCAAACGATCGACTTTCACTAAATTCCCACTTCCACTTCAATCCCACAAAAAATGGCATATTACATTCGAAATTTCTTTGGTCGCACCATAGTCTCGCTATATACTCTCAATACCATCTAAAGTTAATAACTATTTCTATCAATAAACTGTACAAAAACACAAATAACCTAAAAACTTAATTGAGCGTTGACAAAATTTCTGCGCTTACTTTATATTTGTGATCGTTAGTCTCTAAAAAATTACAATAACAAAAATACGTTTAATTCTTTTAGGCTATAAATCACAATCGTTTAGAAACATCCCAAAGAGTACACTTACCCTGTCCCATTCTAGATTAATATAACTTGTATAAGATTTTTTACACACCCAAAAATTGGTATTGCACCCAAAAATTTTAGTCGTTTAAGTATCGTGAAATTAGGGATGTTTCGTAACATCCGTTAATCGTTACCCTTTGGCCGTTGTTATATAAAAAATATACCTACAATATCACTGGTAGCAAAGTGAAATATTTTTTAAATTAAAGTTTAATCTGTGGTCTTAATTCCGCAGACGCTACCTATCTGTCTAGATTTTAATGCCTAGCACGATCGCACCACGGAACGACTTTATGGTCCGAAGAATTTAACCGCGCAGAAAATTCTGCGCTTCCTTTAGACCTAGGAAATGTGGGCTAAATTTTAAAATTTCGTGGCTCACAAAAGGTAAAAAGTTATTTACGACGAACACCTTTAGTTACTGTACCCTATATTTTTTTAAAGCAGTGAAAAGATAGTAAACAAAGGGATTTCAAAAAATTATGCCCGAAGGAATTATTTTTACGAAAGCAACAATTTTATGGCCTCCATGATATAGTTTCCTACACATCTCCGTGTGTGGAGACCGCCGGTTAGGGGCATAACGCCCACAAAGGCCTTAAATTCCACAACCGTGCTATTCTCTAGACACTTCTTACCTCGCACAATTCCTCTGTGGAATAAGTTACCAGTATCGGTATTTCCAATCAGATACGACTTAAGGGCCTCCAAAAAAAGTGCATATTCATTTCTCAAAGACCGGCAACGCACCTGCGAGCCCCCATGGGTGTCGGTAGTCACTCTAGTGACTCGTTTGTCCTTTATTATATAAGAAAGGTGCCTAAACCCATCTGTCTATCCTTCCTTACCAATGTTATAAATGTGAAAGTATCTCTGTCTGTTACGTTTTCACGCCTAAACCGCTGAACTAGTTTTGATGAAATTCTGTATAGAGATAGATTGGACCTTGGGGAGGGACATTGACTACTTCTTGACGCGAAAATGGAACTTGAAAGTGGTGAAATGGAATTTCAAAAGGGGTGACATAGAATATTGAAAGTTTGTATAAAGGCGAAGAAAATAATGCGGAGAATATCGCGGGTAAAGCCAGTGCAAATATTTTGCGTGATGATGTAAAGCCTTCCCCGATAAATGGGCTATCTAACACTGAAAGAATTTTTGAAATCGGACCAGTACTTCCTGAGATTATCGCGTTCAAGTAAACAAAGAAACAAATTTTTCAGCTTTACATATTAATATATGTATAAAATATATCCGTAAATAAATCTACACGCAAATTATAAAAAAAAGCAGAGTTTTGCAGTAATAGGTGAATGATGAACAAAGATACGCTCGATACGATTCGACGCTCCATCAAAGTTACATTACGGACGCATACATCATTCACATGGTAATTGACAAAACATGGGCTGCAAGAGAAATACATTAGCAAATAGGTGGATACGAGGCATAAAGTCTGTTTTACATGGATACCCGCTCAAACGGCCCGATACATTCATTTATGGGGCAATAAAACAGGGCAGTAACTTTTAAAATTGCTCCTCATACTGGCAATATAATGTTCGTTTATCCGTTTTAGATTAAATAGGTTTTTAGAACGTTACTTTACTTGTCTCTGTTTTCATTATGGTCTGTTGTTACTTTTATTTGGCGCTAAATAAAATGTCAAAGCAAGTATTTTTTTCTATTCAATTGTATAAAGCAACGGAATAATAATGAAATATAATATATTAGAAAATTATTATTATTTATTAAATTTCTTTTTTTTTGTCTATCAATAACGGCAAACAATGATGTCTGTCTGAAAAAAAAATGTATATTTTTAATATTTTCATAATAAAGTACTTTTAGAATCCGGAAAACAAATTCCAGTCTATGTATATATGATTTTTTAATTCGTAAGATATTTTGTTTACAATAATAATAATATTTTTTTCAGGAGGTTCCCACTCTTCTCATAACAAAATTTCAAAGTTAACAAATAGTGACCAATCATTCACAGCTACTTCTTAGCGTTTCGTTGGCAAGCACTAAACTGTGTCGGCCCAGCACTTAGCCACATCAACTGTCTTATCAGTGACAGCCATTAGGTCCTCTTGTGTGCAGGTGTTAGGGCACATAGGGCACGATAAAACGTGGCACATTGTTTGAGCTGCACCGAACAAACAGCTCAGGTTAATGTCATTTATAATTGCTGCTCATGAAATTAATTACACAAAGAGAAAAACACAAGAGATAAATGCGCGCGCGGGTGTGTGTGTATGTATGTGCGTGTGTGTGTTTGTGTGTGTGTGTGTGGTGTGTGACAATATAAAAATAGGTACAGATTGATTTTATCGCTTATATCCCAAAAGCACTTTCCACTTATCCCCTTGCGTTTACATACTGTCTCTTCTGACAACATTTTAGTGGACTTAATCAACAGCCGTCTAACAAAAACAAACATGGCAAAATGTGCTGTGGGAATCTGTGTACGTGAACTAAGCGACTTCGTGCTTTTGTATCGCTGCAAAGGCACGATGTAGCTCAGACAGGATTAGTTCGTTTTAATGAAAAGCACCACCTGTGGACAACTCCAGTAATGCATGACAAACTAAACTACTTTGCTTTAATCCGCGAATGAATGCTTGTAGCCGAATTGGGTCGGCGCGTCCGGGTACCAGTACCTCTTTCTCACATGAGATCGGCGTGAAGTGGCGGCACCTTTTCAGTGGTCACTAACACTCATTACTGCCAGGAGTCCCTCCTATGTCTAGCACCAAATCTGGTATAATCTTACTAGTGCTGCTTTAGACATCGTTTATAATAAAAAAAGCGTATGATAGTTCTTGATAAGCCAAGGTCTTTTAGTAGGCTGTACAGGGATTTTGCTGGTATACCCCTCGCTTCCACCTCTATTGCGTACTTTCAAAGACTGCCACCCTGTGGAAGGAGTAAGGGAAATCTAAGTGGAAAACCACAGATTATACTGACCTAAGCTACCTTTACGGTGCAACTCAGATGACAGATTATACAAAAAGCCTATTTCATTTAAAAAAAAAAATTCAGAGCTTCATGAGCTTTTGGGTACGAAAAGCTCATTCAAAGCGGTATTGATGATCTGGTACAGTCTCCAACTTTGCGGGGCTTTTGTTGTAGCACCGAGTTTGATCCAGGTTTTTCACTTAGAGGAGAATGCTGGTAACTCTATTATTGAGGAGGTTGGAGCTTAATTAGGAGCCAAAATTTGAGTCGATAGATAGGTTAAGTAGCTCTTATCGCAGCCTGGTAATAGATGGTTGACCAATTTTAAAACTGGTTTTCAAATATCTGACCTTGTCCATGTTTTGGAAAGCAATGAGTTCCGATTAGTGACCCTTAGTGTTAGTACTCGTGAGGTTGTGGAGGTTTCCGGGGGTGATGTTACACTGCAGTAGGTTATCTTAACTCTTCCCACAGACACATCTGCAATTTAAGCGAGCCCTGGTAGACCACGTTTTTTTTATCTAGGAAGCCAACACAATATACAATGTAAAGTTAAATAAGATATTTTACATTTCTTAATAATTATAGTAACCATCATATACCCCACTTATAGGCTAACTTAGCGTGCATTATTTGGTTTAAGACACTGCTTGCACCACAAAAAGTAAAATTTCTTAAGGACAATGTTAGGTAGAAGATGTAAAACTATTATTAAAAATCTAAACTCGATTTCAGCTGCATCATCTGCGTCCTCAAGAACCGCTCCGACCGTGCGACCCTTCTCCGCACCTTCATGTTCATGGGATTCCAACTTCTGCCCCCCAACTCCCCGCTGATGCAAGACATCAACAATCCAGAATACATTTTCTTGCACTACAACATGCAGTAGCTGTCTTTGGTGTAGCCATGGTAACAAATTTCCTACCATTATAGTAGATTTTCAGATTGATAACAATTTTTTTTTCGTATTAGACTTTGACTAGTGGTAGTTTTTGGGTGTTGCCAGAGACAGTGTGACGGCTTATGTAAAATTTAAATCGCGTATATTTTACCATCACTGTTCTTAGGTGTAGTTTCCAGCGCTGTCATTTAAAAAAAAAACAACAGTATTTTAAAGCACTTTTATTGATGTAAAGTCACCTGGCTTTTGCATAGTGGTAAGGCGTCAACAAGTCTCCTTATAATGTTTAGATTTAGTGTATTCTTAACGATTGACTCAGGTTTCTTTTGATATCTTTATGTTTGGTAGATTTTTTTCGATACATAGCAACGTTTATCTTTAAATATAGTAACTTCAAAGGGGTCAAAGGAAATGTGAGTTATTATTATTTCTTTTTCTACACTTTCAGCTTTGAAAATAGTGCTCTTTGTGGTCACGATGTTCAATTCAAAACTGACATGGTAGAAATTTTTTCTTTAATTATATTACTACCTATCGCATATGTATGTCGTCGCGTTTATTCGCCCACTCCGGGGTAGAGTCGAAAAAAAAACACAAAAAAAATATAATAAAAAAAATTAAAATAATGAAAAAATTAAACAAAAAAAAATGTTTGTAATATATCAAGTTCCCCTCCACATAAACACAGTTAATTTCAGTTACAATTTTGAAAAAAAAAATTAAACTACTTTTTAAGGGTAACAAATATTTCCGTATTATTTTTTTTTAATATCACATATTTTGATAATATAAGACCGTTTTCACACTAGATCACACAAGTATTGTTATATTAATACAAAAACAACAGTATTGTTCACAAATCGCCAATCTGTGTGGGAGCGGCCTTACTGATGTATCACTTTGACAAACTTAAGAAATTTAGCATGTAAGATTTTGTGTTATTAACTTCATTATTTCTTACTATATAATTATATCATATATACACTTTATTTTATGCTTTATAAGATGTAATAAAAAATAGAGTGTAATTTTTTTCCCAAAAAAAAAAGCATTTACTGCAAAAAAAGTAACACGTCAACATTGCTCACTGTATACAAAGTGTCTTATTGAAATATTAAAAAGTAAATTTCTTACGTTCAAATATATTATAATAAATTAAAAAACGTAAAATAAAGTGTTTCTGTAATCATATGAGTAATCTTACTTTTATCATATTCTGAGTATGTTTACTTTTACGATATAGATATAAATAAATTTATTTTCACAGTGGTACCCCATTGTCACAATAAAACAATACAATCAGAATGTTAACTTCTCTGAGTATTATCCTCTTAACATTATAATACCTTATAGTAATGAGTACAATTAATGAATGTCTTTCCTTTTGTAAACCTAAAGATGTATGGTTATTAAAAGTAAGTTTTAAGTGCATTAGAATAACATCTGTATCCAAGTTAAAATAGAGGAATTAAGGTTTATGAAAATAGGGAAGAGTTAAAGTAATAAAATGCTTCCTTGAGGTATTCCATCTTGAATTTGTACTAGAATAAAAAGCAAGTAGCAACTTGATGATGGTCACTTTAAATAAAAAAACTAGCTAAGAGCGTGTCAGGATTCGCTCGTATGAGAATGGTTCCGTAGCCGATATTCAATAAAGGTATTTGTTAAATAACTTGAAAAATTGTCCGAATTTGATTAAAATAATTTTCCCAGTAACGTTTTAACGTGTCCTACCAGCATGGAAAATTTGAAGTCTCTACTCTAATAGTTCGGAAATTGTAGAGCGGACGGACAGACAGAGCGAAACTAAGAGTACCTTGTAAGACCATGGAAATCTAAAACGCACTACGAAGGCAGATATATGTTAAGAGAGCCACATAACTTATCAAAATGTTTTGATCAATTCAATCAAAAGCTTGACGGAAATCCAGCAACCGTCTCAAGCCATGTTAATTTGGCAAATGTTCAATCAAACTCATTTGTTATTAAGTTATAAATGTTTTTCATTGGGTATAAGGAAATTGTCTTTCTGGTTGTATTTTTAATGTTTGACTACAAGGTTGCAGTATTCCGTTGGAGGTATTAAATTGTTTGGGGCCCTGTGGATAGTTTTAGTTATAAGTTAAATGTATATGTACGACCGAATAAAAATAATATTAATCATTGCGTGTTTTATTAAAGCCAATTGCAAAATGGAGGAAGGGATATACTCGTCCGTTTGGATTTTGAAAATTACTGCTTACGAAAATTACGGGTAATGCGATTTCGCAGAAATCGTCACGTAACGAAATGTCGTATGCTCTGCGAGTTTGTGCACACGAGCAAGTGAATGTGCAGCCGGATGCAAAACTCTCTCACTTTGTCCCTTTTTGGAATGAAGTACCTTAACGCAGATTTCCAAAGGGGGAAGGGGGGAAAGATTAGGTTAGTTTATTCAGTCCCTACTTCAGTACCTTCTGTTTTAGATTGTTATGTAATGAGCTGATTTAACATCTTTATCAGCTATTACTAAAAATATTTTATGTATTACATAAACTTGAAGCATAGAGATTCTTTATTGAGTTAAAGAGAGGAACTTCGTTCCTAGTGGGAGTCCCTCGAACTCACAATTATTTTTTTGTGTATATAACTAATATTTTTCCTTTGATCTCCAACTATTTTTATTTAACCTTTTCATCCAAATTGGTGGACAAAAAGCTTTGTATATATTATATCTACATATAAATAAAATTAGGGGTATGTTTATAACGTCTAATTGCAAGTCACTGATAGATAGATAGATAGCTGACATTGCAAGGAGTAAAAAAGGCTACTTCAGTTTTAGGATAAGAATTAGGGATCCGCACTAAAAATAG
>JANCMC010041845.1:984887-1040594 GCA_024363005.1 Charaxes varanes
AGATAGCTGACATTGCAAGGAGTAAAAAAGGCTACTTCAGTTTTAGGATAAGAATTAGGGATCCGCACTAAAAATAGAAACTCCCAAAATTTGACAATATCACTGGAATCTAGTGGACGAAGTGGGGTACAGATATAGGGATAGAGAGAAATAAAAGTACAGAGGATTGACCTATATCATTAAATCAAAGTTTAAATAAAACAACTTTTACATACAGTAACATTTATTATACCCAACAATACATTTTATAAATACCTGTATGGTAAATGGAAGCAGTATTAACTTTTAGGCACACATATTGACGTCACCACAGTTCGATTATAGTATTTTATATAACAAAAGCAGGCGTTTCACACGAGTGACTGCCGAAACCCATGAACAGCAACGCACATGTGCAGCTACCGCTACATAACAAGATGGCACTGATGTCGAGAGGAAAAGATTACACCAAAGCAAACTAGATGGCGCTGTTCGAATGACGATGGCCGCAGTACAAACTCCATACAAACCAACTCACGCTAGCGAAGTTTCTACTTACGGTTACTATATATAGACCTTCCGACAAGATCTTCCTTTGTGGTAGTTGAGCATATCGATCTATGCTCCCACCTTTCTTTCCTTGCCGAAATTTTCCACCTCGGTGTGCCTTCCCACACATGTGACTCTTCAAGTAATGTAAGCGTCCTAAAATACACTCTTCATGACAAATTACAAATCATTGAAATTCTCGTCTTTTATCGGCTGTAATATGCGTGTATTATACATATAAACCTTTTCCTTGAATCACTCTCTTTATTAATAAAGACCGCATCAAAATCTGTTTTTTTTATTATTATATAACAAGGGGCGAACGATTAGGCGGTTCTCCTATGTGACTACCGACGCCCATGGACAACTGCAACACCAGGGGGATCGCAGATGCATTGTCGGTCTTTGAGAAATGAATATGCTCTTTTTTTGAAGGTCCATAAGTATGTAGTGTTGCGTACTTTTAAAGATTTACGCGTACAAGAACGGAAAGCGTCTTTGTTTTATACTATGTGAATGTGAGGCTGGAATCCAATGATGATATATCATCCACTCAGGAAACTTATATTCCAATATATACATATAAATATAATATATGTTTGTAAACTCATTCCTGTAAGCCAATTCCATATAAAACGTAATCTCAAGATTCTTTACAAAGTAAATATTGAACTCTTCATTACTTTGTATTATACTTAAATACTATATAAACGATCAGGTAAGCTTTACTAGCGTACTATTTATGTATCCTAAGCATGGTCCTTCGAGCCGCATTATATCAGAGATGTTTAGGGTTCCGTACCTCCAAACGAAAAAAGGAATCCTTATATGATCACTTTGTTGTCTGTCTGTCGTCTGTCAGGAACGTTTTCTCAATAACACGTAGAAACTGTGAAGAAATTAACCCTCTAAGTGCACGCAACCAAAAGGCATGGCCGTTTATGTCACATCTCCAAGGGAACCAAACATGGGGCACTTCCCGTTGACCTTGAAGCAAGAAATTTGGCAAAGTAGGAGTCTAATAAAAAATGCGAAAACCGTAAATTTGTGGGGAAAAAAATTGCTGTGACTTTTTCAAATCACAAGAAATCTTATGCAAAGCATAAATACGAAAATAATCTGGTAGAGTATTACATGACAGTACGTAACCCTTAGTGCGCGAGCCTGACTCGCACTTGCCCGGTTTATTATATTTAGAGGCGTCTATAAACTCTGAAGTAATAGCTGATGTCGCCCTCCATTTGTCTCTCTCCTGGCACCTCCTCTTCGTCCACAAGATGGAACTGTTGCTTGTCAATATTAGGGAAGTAAGTGTCGCAGTTGAATGACTTTTGTATTTCGGTCAGGTATATTTTGCCACAGTTTGGATGATTCATAGCAGCCTGAAATCAAATTTATGTCTTGATTAGGACATTTTTATATTCACCCAGGGATCCATGGTTAGGATAGGCCAATAACCTATACAGGTGTAAAAGAAATCCTACCGCAAACTTTGTGATAAAGCTACTATATACTATACTATACATCCTAAATAAAATCACAAAAATCATTCATCTCGGAAGTGAGAGATTACAGATATTGCCATCCTCATCTCATTCTTGAGCGCGTAATGTATCGCGAACATTGGGCAACAATCGTCAACAAAATGTTGACGCGCAAAACAAGTCAACGACCCGCGCCGCGCTACCCCTGTTACGTACTTTTAAATTATATTCACATAGCGGTTTGATATAAAAGTATTGAAGAAATTTGTTTCTAATTTAAAATCGCATTGGGACGGATAGTAATAATGATATTATATAGCATTCAGTTAAAAAAATTGTACATTTCAAGAAATAGCCGGCGAAAAACTTCACCACTGGGAAGTCTAGAATCACGTACTGAACCTATGGGCTGTGTAACCGGTACAATGTCTTTTACACCCTGTATAAGTAGTTAGATGTCTTCTAATTAGGCATCAGATGAAGGCAATACTGCAACACTTGTTGGTTCCCAATAAAGGTCAAAAATTTTTGATATTTCGGATACAAAGCCAGTTAAAGGAAATATAAAATATTTCAATTAGTATCAACCTAGGTGACTGCTGCAGTGTTAATAGGCCTTAACAGATAACAGAGCCTTTAAGATTTTATATCAGTACGCACTTCAAATCACCTTATATATTGAAGAGCCACCAATAACCCAAGTGGATTCAATATCACCACGACTCTCTATATAGCTGATAGCTTCGTCTAGTCCTGGTACTACCACAACACCCTCAGGTACCTGTAACATAAGTAGTACTTGTGAAAGATAAGTGCAGTTAGGTAAGTTATGACCAAATGATAAGTATTTAACTAAAAACAATTCTTTAAAGGCAGACTAAAAGTAATATTTAAACTGCGTTCCCATTTGGCTCTTGTTGATCACAAAATTGTGATATTATGTGCTCATGAGTTCAGTAAATGATTCCAAGCTCCCCAGTGGTGAAGTTTTTCGTCGGCTTTTTCTTGAAATGTACATAAATTCTTCAATATTTTTAAATTTTACATCAAACAGCAATGTAAATAAAACTAAAAAGTACGTAACAGGGGTAGCGCGGCGCGGGTCGTTGTCTTGTTTTGAGCACATTGCACATTAGAAAGCAATCGTCAACATTTTGTTGACGTTTGCTTTCCAAGAATGGGATGATCATTTCCGAGATGAATGATTTGTGTGATTTTATTTAGGACATTGAATGTAGCTTTATCACAAAGTTTGCGGTCGATGTCTGTTACACCCTGTATAATGTCTTGGGAAGATAGAATTTTCTCAAAAGGAATAGGTATTTATGAGATTCAAAGTCCAAATAATGAAATAAATGAAATTTATTAATAATATAACAGTCGACTCAATTTTCATAAAATCTCGGGAATATCTGGAAACATGTTGATACCAAATTATATAATCACTCAATATCAAGTGAGATTTCGCACCGATGCAACTCTGAGACCGCTAAGAAGAGTGTATAAATTTTTCTCAAAGGCCGGTTACGCATCGCGAGACTAGTGTTAGAGCAGCCATGGCCCTTCGAAGTCACTTATAGTTAAATTCAAAAATTGTTTATTCATATAGACTTTACAGTACTTATGAAATTATAAATTTTTTAATCATTAATTATATAATTTCGTGATAAAATTTACGATTTAAAAGCTGAGAAAAGCCAGCAACAATACCATTCGAGAAATTCTATGTTATCAGCATTTCACAATACTTCAGATTTATTGTCTACGGTTTCATTTAACTATGGAGTTAATTTTACGGAGCCTCGTAGAGTGCATTACTGCTTTTTAATTCTAAGAATTCTGTTAGTAAAATCATCCACTTTCACAAGGAGTGTAGGACTATAAGCTAACTGAATGGGCCCCAGAAGGATATGTATGTCATCTTTTTACGGTATGTTGGTACTAATAAGATGCTTTTATTCTGTAAATTTTAGGTCTGTATTTCTTACTGTCTTTTGAATAAATAAAAAAAAAAACTAAAAATCGAAAAAAAATCTTAAAAAGACGATAGTCTTGAATTTTGGATATGGTTTATGAAACAATCAGGGCTTTTAAGAAAAAAATTAAGACCTATTTAGATCATTTAAATCCTGGAGAAAAGGTATATACATATATATATATATATATTATATGGCTGGGCCATTTTGTTACTGCAATAATTATTGTATAACTCAAAATTAATGAACAATGTAGCCAAACGGTTGAGCCACATAATACTACGAATAAAGTGTAGTTATTGTAATTAGAGTGATGGCGTAAAGAGCTGAAGTTTGGCTATACATGAGATCTGCTAACTTTTTGACAGTACAAGCATCTTCTTGGCAACAGTTTACGTGAAGTTATTTTTGGTAGGATGCATGATTTTCAAAAATATATTGACAGTTTAGTCATTATTTAAAGTCCTTAAATTTATCATCAACTATGTATACCCTTCTTTTCTTCCTAGCGTTATCCCGGTTAAATACCAGGGTCTTAGATTGCAGAGGATCTGGCTGGGGGGCGAGTTAAGATAACCGATTGTCATCTGACGTCATCCTCGGAACCCCCACGATCTTTACAACCTTACGACTAATATTACAAAGTTACATGAACCGGGTCCCACTATTTTACGTGCCTTCTCAAACACGGAAGAGGTCGAATATCAATTATAAACCGATGACAGTATGGGTCACCTATCTATTACCCGGCCGCAACAAGAGCAACTTAACTTAGCGATCGACTCAAATATCGACCAATGATTAGGCCACGACCTCCTCCTATACAAAGTCCTATATACATATAATCAACTATACCGTCGGTTTATAAACAGGAGTCGTATGTTAATATATGGGTAAATGAGGTCAAAACCCTTACAAGTTTCCGAGAAACGACGAACAAAGAAACACATGCATTTCCTACTAACAGTGATGTAGGGCAGCAAACCGTTTGTTCCTTTTGTTTTTTACATAGCTAAAAGATAGCCTTTCTTTCAGGCAGCGTTTTTCAACCTTTTTCATGACGTGACCCTTTTAGTAAGAAAAAATATTTGACAACTTCCTATCCTGAGATATCCGTAACTTTTATTTTAGTAACGTAATGGATCTATATTTATATTTTTCTATAGTATATATATATATATTGGACTATTTACATTAATTTAATTAAATTTTGACATAATTATTAACTATCGACATGGAATCGATAAATGGGATATCTAACACCGAAACTATTTTTCAAATCGAACCATTAGTTCCGAGATTAGCTCATTCAAGCCAAGCAAACTAACATACAAACAAACATACTCTTCAGCTTTATATATTAGTATTGAAGTATAATAAATATAAATTATAAATATATACAGGACTGTATGACACACGGACGTCTGTTACTAAGGTAGACAACTTAATGCCTATCTTATAGGTAACTATAGATAAATACATACATATGGTTAATACACCCAGACTCTAGGTGGGGATCGTACCCACGACCCCCGAAGCAGAAGTCAGTGTTGTCGATGTAGACACAATAAAAACAAGCTGGTTCGTTAATCGCAAAGAGTACCCGCTCTAGTAATTAACTTTGCAAGTTGGGTAACCACAGTTTATAATATTTTAGGACACATTAACTATTAAAATAAAGAGATGTAAGAATATTATAAAATTTTCGTTTCAATTTGTTACGACTAATGCTCATATAACTTTTTCGTATTACTTTGGCCAGTAGGCGTAGATGTACCATGTAAAAGTATTTTTTTATAAAACACACTGCCAGTGTCACGTTTTATGGAACATGTATAATGGAGTTTGGTTAATTAGCTAATAAGACACGAGCCTAAATGTGGGTAAGACAACGTGTGTCAAGTAATAAATAAAAAGATGTAAAAAGTTTGTCAACTTTCATTTAACCACTCTTCGAGAACATCTGATCACGGCAGATCTAACTATTAACTTCGGAGAAATGAAAACGAAAAGTGTGAGTTTGATTTATGATTAGAGATCATAGAGGATCAAAATTTTTTAAATAATCAATATTCCGATTGACTGTTCTATTGATGTGGTTGACATTGATCCTCTCTACCGCTCAATTAACATATAAATTATGTATTTTCATGTGTATCTGCTATACTTGTAACACAGGCATTAAGTTAAAAACCTTAAATCTTAGAGACTACCGTGTGTTGAATTTTCTTATATATATAAACGTACGTAATCGTACTTGTTATATAACTTTAAAAGTTGTTGTCCAATTTTGTTCGAAATAATTTTCCTAGTGAGTTATTAGCATTTTTTATGAATTTGAAAAATTTGAAGTATCTACATGTAATACTTTGCTAATCCTAGGGAAGGACGACTTCTGGGCGGACATAGAGATGGACAGACGGACGGACGGACAGAACAAAACTATAAGAGTTTCTTGCAGGATAACGGAACCCTAAAAAAGATTTTTTTTACGTTATAAGGGACAAACGAGCATGCGGTTAGCAGTAGACTAGCAGATGCGTTGCCAGCTTATAATGACGAGATTAGGCAACCGGTGGTGAGACATGTCCTAATTAAATTTCGAGTTCGTGGTGATCCTACGCAAAGAGAGCAGAGATTTACGTGTACCCTCTGGTACAATTAAATTTGCATAGGAAACTGCACAGAAACTAAGAATAAGTTAGCGGAGTATGGACCAAATTTTATGTGCGCGGGCCAAGTAATGCAGACACTGTCAACACTTTTATAAATTATCCCTTTTGGAGCTCTAACGGTAGAATTAAACTTTTAATACAAAGTTTCGCAGTAAATAGTTTTTGAGTTGTCTTTAGGACGGCATATTTTCATGCTCGTAATGTAGAATCCAAGTACCATAAACTAGCAATTCTTCCAGACTTTTTTTATATAACAAAGGACACTTAAGTGACTACCGACGCCCATGGACAACTGCACCAAGTAAAAATAAACAACTTTTTTTCAGAAAAAAATAAAAATTTAAAAGTTTTACGATATTTATATCACAACAAGTTATATAAAAAGGTCGCGTGGAAAACTGATTTCTAAGAAAAAGAAAACTAACAAGTTCAATGAAACAAGGTATTTTTTAAATTAAGTAATTTTCATTTACACTGGGTTGAAACTCAAACATTCTTAATTTAATACCTACGCTTTTAATCTCCATAAAATTAATTCAAAAAACCAACAGTACTACCACTGTTTGTTGGAACTAAAGAAAATTGCACGCGAAAGAATAATTTATTTAAATTAAGACCCGCTGCGACCTAGCGCAAAGGTATAATCAAAGAAAAATTGAAATTGACTTCAGGACGGCCGTAAAATGGAGCCATTTTAAAAAGGAAGTCCTTTTAAAGCTAGCTCATAGAAACGGTTATATTAATCACGCTTTTTGTTATTCGATTACATCAGACCGCTTTAAGAATGACTCACGTTTTATAGCTGGTTTTAATATTGGGAATTTCCATTTTCAAAATTGTATTTTTTGCAGTTTTTTTTTCCTTTAACAATAAGGCAACGGTTTTATACCGTAAAGTCTATGAAGCCCAAGTACGCTTTATGACTGAATTATTTTTTTTATTGGGAGAAAGACATGATGGATTCAAGTAGCCCAGAATAGGAAATAATGTTTTAAGAGGGGGAAGGCCTTTGCCCAGGAGTGGGACGCTATAGGATGATCAAAATCAAAAAGTTTTTATTTTGGGAAATTACAATTTCAGACACTGAAGTATTTTTTGTCTATTTTTTAAAGGATAAAAGAAAAGTAACATTTGCCAGTGTATATAAGATACGGGCTACTAACATATTGGGCGGTCTGTATGCATATCTCTCGCCTTACCACTAAGAAATAATTCATTGTCTCCAGTCATTTTACAAACGCGACTTGAAACAATAGGTGTAAGAATTTAAATTTAAAATTATATGTACGTATTGTTGAGGGGGCAAAAGGTCAATATTGGAGAGGCTGCAAATTTTAAGAGGCCGAGAGAAGATGACATTTTACCAGACGCGTCAAATTTCACCTTAGACCCTCGGTTTCGCTCTATCATCTCTTTCATGAGACGAGTATTGTGGCTCCGAAGGTCTCGGCGTATCAGGCACAATTGTAGTAGCACATAGAGAAAGGTGTGGGAATGCCAAAATTATTTTATAATAAGCAATATGAGTATATAAAGTTATTAAAATAAAACCACAAGTAAACCAATGCCTGGCAATTTATACCATTTACACTCATATGTATGAGATGATGTGAACGCCTAAGTAATCATGATAAACGACAGACATAGCTCAACGTGTTTGTACATTTTTGACCATGAAGTCTACAAATTTCTACAAAACTTTGTGAAGTTACACAAAGTCTCGGGCTACACTTTATGATCATTGAAATGATCATCCAAATGAAGCTATGTCTGGCCCCGGCATTATATTAATTGGCAAATTTTATTTTTCTATGAATAGTATATTATGTCCTTGTACGCAAAAAGGTTTGTGGGCGAATTCCGATCAACCGGCGATCTCGAGTTATATTAATTCGTTGTAAAATTTATTCATAAATCATTATTTATATCAACACACAGTATTGCCTCAGTCTATTTCAAACAGCGCTTCAACTGCTCAAGTATACGTATAAACATAAGTACATACTAGGAAACCCTCAACTCTTATCATTACTATAGGAAGGACGAGTTGTTCTGTACATTGCGTCAACATTGAGTCATGACTAATGGACGCGTCATCTCCATCTAGGTTGCGGAAACATCGCGTATATGGAATTAACATTACTGTGCATAATATACTGATGTTTTCATCTTTGCAGGCAGTATTATATTCTTAGACTGGATGCAAAACTTAAGTAAAATTAATTTAATAAACAAGATAGAAGACTTAATGTGATAGAAGGAGTATATTAGGAAAGATCATCATAATAAAGTCAACGTCAAAATCGTCTATTCATATAGACTTTATAAGCACTTAGGAACGGTCATATGTATAATATTATATTTTCCTTTAATCATTTAATATTTTGGTTATATATTTTATACTTAAAAGCGTAGTTTACAAGGGATCCTCGCGCCCTGCACTGATGCACTGATGCAGAGATATTGCTGTTTTAATTTTTGCAAGCAATATCGTACTCTTAGTAACGGCTGGATACAAAATGTATGTAAAATTAATGTAGGAAACAAGATGCTAAAAGATAATATTACAGGAGGAGTATGTTAAGAAAGATCATCATCGAGGAATCAGGAAGGTAAAGTCATTGCGTTGACGAAATATTGGCGCAATGTACATAACTCAGCATTGCCTCAATGTTTCGTCATCAGTTCTGAATGATGATGAGTTCTAATGTTCGTTGTTAGTTGTTCCTCTCTATCTAGATTACAACATACATGGAATTTAATCTTACAACATGATCTAGCTTTATATAAACACAAAATGAAAAGAGGCCACTTAGAACAATTAATTATATGCCACTTTTACGACCGCTTTATGGCATTTTTAACAATACGCTCTAAGCCACAGATTAAATACTCATTAAGAACGGATAAATGGAAACCAGATAAGCTTTCAATTCTTTTGTTTACCATAGGCGTACTTAAATTGAACGTGCGTATGCCATAAAACGTTTTGTAGCCTTTCGAACTAGCGAATATTCAAACCATTATATTACACAGATGCCTATCATAGATGATTCTGTGAAACCTAGTGAATACTTTCTAAAGCATCCAACAAAATTCTGAAATATCTTCCGTCATGTTTGGGGAAGACGAATTAAATCAAAACATTTCGAGCCGCTACAGCAGATTTTTTTAATTGAGTTTACGTCAAAAGTAAAGGAAGGGAAAGTTTATTATTACATAGTTGCTTAGGTGCCGAAAACAACCAATTGCCGGACGAGTAGATCTTAAAAATGCGAGTTAAGCAATGGTTATTTCTGTCGAGGCTTGCATGGTGCTTTTCTCAAAAAATCCAGGGAAATAAATCAAATTCTATAGAGTTATACTATGTTTGTTCGGTTTTCATAAGGCAAAGGTAACACAGCCATACAGCCCAAAAGGAGAAATAAAAAATAATAGTAAAACGTACGTGCTCATTTTTACTATTATTCTTTAATTTACCTCTAGGATATAAATATAGTTAAATAGTACCGTCAATTTTTTTGTAGATAAGTTGTGTCTGCTGTTCAAAAACACGACAATAATGAAACTTTATACAACATTGCAGGCTCGTTTTAAGTTCGAAATTTGAAAAAGGCGACAAAAATTTAATTTCTTTCTTAAATTTGAGTATCCGAAAAGCCGAAGCCAGACATAGCTTCATTCGAATGATTATTTTAATGATCATGTAGTCTTCAAGGACAAAAATGTATAAACATTTTAAGCTATTTATGCCTGGCTCCGGCAAATGGCAAACTTCGCGTTTTCTTTTTTCGAATGTAAAGTCACTATTTCCGCGCATGTTTGAGAAAATCAATTTAATCCATATATAATATTATTTTACTTACTAATTGGTCATAGGATTACCAACATGTTTAATTTTTATATGTTCTATACGCGATATGTATGCAATGTTTCTAACGTAAATATTTTACTTACTTTAATCCTTTTTTTTTAAACTCAGTGTAATGAGGTAGAAGATCACTAAATCAAATTTGTTCTATCATTAACTAACAATGTGTAGGATGACGTAAGATGCCGTAGGATAGCGTATAGTGGTGTATGATGGCGAAGGACGGCATAGGATAGCATGCGATGTCGTCCGATGTCGTAGGATAACGTACTATTGTGTACTGTTGCTTCGCATGGCGCAAGATGACTCGTGTAGGATGGCGTAGGATGGCGAAGGATGGCGTACATTAGTGTAAGACGGGTAGGATGGCGTTGGATAGCGGATAATGGCTCACAATAGCGTAGGATGACATAAGACGGCATTCGATGGCATAGGATGGCGTAAGATAACGAAGGATAGCGTGGGATCATATTGTGAAATTAAAGCACATTTCAGTTTATATTTCTTTAACTTTCTCACACCCTCTGACATAACAAAGGAATATTCAAAAGTTTTTAAAATGTCATTTTCTTCTTCACTCCCATTGCCAGCCAGTCATCGATGTCGCGCTCGAAGGCGCGTAGCATCGAACATTCTGAAAGTAAATTCTCATAGAACTATTAGAATCTATAAATAGTAATAGAAATCCAAAAAAAATTTGTATAGATTTTCTCAACCCAAATACAGTCGAGAACTTAAGGCGTACTGAAGGTCATGCATTAACAAGAATTCAAAGCGAGGAGGAAAACCTAAACTAAAGGGAATTCACCTGTACTTTACCGATGCCAAACAATGAATCAATATCGGTATAAACAATCTTTAGTGACGCTATAGCACAGTGGTGAAAAGAGCGGAATGATATCCGCAAGCAACCGATTCGAATATTATGTATTATAAAATCTACACACAAAATTACGGGCTATTTTGATAATTATTTATTGCGCAGACGTTTATAATAATTATTCTTAATTATCAAAGTATTAGACTCGATACAGACTTCATTACATAAGTAGATGTTTGCTAAATCGTATGAAAATACCAATTATTTATTTTATAGTTTCTGAGTTTTTTTTAGACGGATTTTTATTTAAAAATAATTTATTACAAGTCTATAAAATTAACTGCCCTGAATGCAACAGCACTTTCGTAGGTCAAACAGGCCGTTCCTTTATAGTACGTTATAAAGAACATATTGGCTGGATTCAAAAATAACAACCCAGGAAAAGTCACAGATTATAAACATAATATAAGCAGTGACAATTTCTTTGAAATTCTACACAGCTGTGATATAGGTATCCAACTACATCTGTTGGAACAATTGGAAATAGATAAACATAACAATGCCGGTGTCGGTTTGTTAAATTATCAAATTAATATATCAAGCTCGTCATTTGAAGTTTGAAGGTAGCGGTAATGTGGTGGGGGTGCCTAAGGTATAACTTGTTTACTGAGTTTTACTAATCACTTTACGAATAACCTTCATAGAGTCTATATCCTGATGATGCTTCGGTGCCGAAGCGAAACGTGCGTTGAGGCACATCGGAAAGTCAGCGTAGTGCTGTGCTTTGGTGGCAGATTCGGTGGTGGAGCTCTCGGGTTGCTGCATTACACCGATTTTCCCTCGTATTCATTCGCGGATTTAAGCAAAGTAGTTTAGTATTTCATGAATATACATTTGTTGTACAATTTCGAATGTCTCATTGGAATCACATACATTTTTGTACAGTTTCAAAAATCTTCGGATTTGTGTATGGTGTAGTTACTTATTAATAAACTTTATTACTAAGAAAATTAGACTCTTTGCCAATTAGTGGTTTTTAATTATTTCGAGGAGTTCATTTTCATTAAACTTAACCCGTTTTTCTCGTTTAATCACTAATTATTTTTATATCTTATTTAATCTATGTAAATAAATAAAATAGAAGTCATAACAGGGACAGAAGTAAGAACATTTTTGTCTGTCTGTCAGTTTGCTTTGTTCCGGCTAAGCTCTGAAATGGCTCTGTCGATTTTAGCGGGACTTTCTCTGACAGATAGTTGAAGTCACAAGGAACAACATGGGCTAGTTTAGCTTTTGAAAAATAATCAGGGTTCCACACAAAAAAGAGAACTCCCAAAATTTAATCACAAAAAACAATCGAATAAATCACCAAAATCACACGAATTTTATATTTTTTAACTTTAGGCCAAAAAATTCCATTCTCCTTTCATTTGTTTCGATACTGTGATAACCCTACTGATAAGCGCATATACGTGACCCTGCACACTGTATGCGTTAGATAACAAAGATTTATCAGGACCGGGGAATCCTCGAGGGGCATTTTCAGTTCCTATTAATTTTTCGCAAGTATAACCTTTGCTATCGTACCGATAAATCAAAGTATCAGTAAATTCCTATTACTGTTGTTATATACTAAGCTGCAGGCGTGGATGTGGCCTTCAAAAGAGGTGACTGGTACAACTACTCGATTTTCGGCCAAATGCGAGTCGGCGAATAAATAGGGCAAAAATCCACGGGATACCGAGGTCCCTACGAGATGTTTAGAAGAAGCCCCAGCAGATTCTCGACTTCTAGCAGGAGCTGGATGTTACAAGGTTAATAGAGGTATTAAATTGTCCATTTTTAAAGCAGGATGTGTGTGTGTAAATTACTCGTCAGGTTTGTCCGCGATGGACTCCCAAACTTCTTAACCGATTTTAATTACTTTTACAATCTGTACTTTTCGTTGTGTTTGTTACTAGTATATTTAGGCTTTGTAAGGTAAATAAATGTTTATTATTATTATTAATATATATAAAACACAATAAACACACACATACACACATATTATACACTGTATCATAAATACAAATGTACACTAACATCTAATAAACTAACACTTAAAAAATGTAAAATTTAAATGCATTTTATTAAGGTCGAATGCTATGTGTAACATATTTATGGAAGAGCGGAGTCCCTAACACAAGTAATTCTTTACTCAAAAGGGCCTCCAATCGTATATTCTATAATCGTAAACAAAATGGCTGAATAAACCAAATATTTATTAATATTTTTTTATATAAAAATCAACAATTTTAAAGAGCTCTCCATTTTATTGTTATTTTTTTAAGTTGCCCAAATCCGTCCCTGTATTAGGAAGTACTGCACGGTGGCTTATTTTTAACGGTCACATCGAAGCACGCGCCACTTTACTGGTTCCCTTTTGGTTCACAACTAGCTATTAGCCGCTACTTCATCTGCGTTCGAAAGTTTTTTTTTTTTAAATCACAATTAGGACGATTTCTCCAGATTGTACTATACTAATCCAGTATATTGAAATGTGTTATATTTTCAATAATTTTATGTTCATTGTTATTCCTTTAAGCTCTTGTATCAAGTCTTTTTATATTAATTGTCATTATTCTTCCGACTGGTTCTTCGACTGACCCATTGGCGCAGTTGTCAACGACCCTGCCTTCCGTTCCGAGGTCGTGGGTTCGATTCCAATCAAGCCTGGGTATATATATTCGTACAAAAAAAAAATACTATAAATTTATTATTTTTTAATTCTTATCCATTGCATTAGATAAAGGCATCATAACTGAACTAGAGAAACCTGCACAGTAATTGCTTATCTTTAATATCTCATTTATTGTTCTAAGTTAAAATTACCACCAGAATAAATTTAATTAAAATGGTCTCAGTATTTTATGAATTTGAAAAAAAAATTTCAAATATCGAACGATAGAACAATTTCAAAAATAACGGTCAGTCCAGATGCGTACACGTGCATAGAGCACATAAACGCGTGCTGGACACACGAACGGAAGTTACTTATTTCCATAAATGCGCCAACGGACTTAATATAACACCTTCTTTTTATTAACCTCATTTTTCTTTTAATTTGAACTTTAATATTATTGCTGTAAAGGCCACAATTTGATATGCATGGTGACATATGTAACGCACGCGCCGTCTTGGTCTATGGTCACAAGGAACAGGATGTTTCTTAACGCTAGGGTGATAACCCCATCCTTAAGACGTTTAACATCGAAATTATTACCAAGACTCGAAGACGCTATATTTTTTCTACACTTCTTATCAACTATCCGAGTTTTTAAATTTTATTTCCATGTTGTGTGTATGTTAAATTTGTCAAAACCTAATTCTCTTTTGGTCATCATAAGAAACAACTTTTGACTTCTGAAATATTAAAAAAAAACTACTTAAATTGGTTCGACTGGACAAAATTCCTGTTAACTCTAAGAACCCTACCTCACAGAGACGCTATGACGACGTCGCCGACTACCTATCCAAACAATTCTTAGAGACCTACCTCACCGAGACTCCAAGGTGACGTCACCGTTTATGTATCCGAACAATTCATATTAAATTTTAGGACAGGTCAACTGACTTGGCGACGGTTTGGCGATGTCGCGAAATTAGAAGCGTAGCCACGCTTACTACTGGCTACTCATTTCGCAACCGCAGGTATCAATGGCTACGTAGCCGGCGACGTCGCCGGTAGGAGCCTAAGAGCTCTACCTCACCGAGAACCATAGTGTCGTCGCCAGCTAGGTATCCAAATAATTCATATTAAAATTAAGGACAGGTAACTACTGGGTGACGGTTTGGCGATATCGCCAAACTAGAAGCGTAGCCAGGACTACTACTGGCTACTCCATTGGAAACCGCAGGTATCCATGGCTACATAGCCACCGACGTCGCCATGGCATCTCGGTGAGGAAGGACTCTAAGTATAAAGCAGGAGCGATTAAAATCCAAGCATATCTTTTTTAACCTCTAATTGCATAAAATACGTTATATGAATAAGCGTATTTTCAACATGTTGTCTAAATTTGTTAATAGACGAAATTAATATTTGGTTCTGGATTTTTTTATAGAAACGTATAGTCGCGTCCGTAAACAAGGAAATTACAAAAACATAAAACAAAAGTGCGACTAATTATTGTAAGTAATTTTAGTTGTAATTATAATTTATAAACTTGACTGGCCCGTCGGCGCAGTGGGCACTGACCCTGCCTTCCGCTCCGGGGGTCGTGGGTTCGATTCTCACCTCGAGTCTGAGTGTATTATCTATATGTATGTATTTATATATTTCTACAATAAAGAATATCTCTGTGTAACAGGCGTCTGTTAAGTTGTCTACCTCAGGAACTAGACGGCCGTGTGTATTAAAGTCCTATATATTTATTTATTACTTGTTACCTACTCCAATTTTTGGTTTAGATCTTAGTTATATGCCTTAATGCATTTTTAGGGTTCCGTAGTCCTATAAGAAACCCTTAGTTTAGTGAGTTAGACCATCATATCGTTTTGTGAAAATTAACCTTACATTGTGCGCACTTTCATTTGTTATTTTAAAAAAAACATTCTTGTTAGTGTAACTTGTTTTCTGTTATTCAATTTAAAATAATAAATAAATTTATATGAATTTTGTCATCGGATAATTTGTTATAAAAATAATTATACAATTTTCTTCAAATATTATACCGGAGCCAGACATAGCTCAAAGTGTTTGTACATTTTTGACCTTGGAAGTCTACAAAGTTCTACAAACCATTGTGAAGTTACGCAAAATTCCCGGCCACCTACATGATCATTCAAATGAAGCTATGTATGGCTCCGGCATTCTACTTAGCCTTTGTTAATTATAACACCTAAAAAAACCATGGTCTGATTAAAAAATATATACCATTTATATTTTTTTTTAGAATAAAAAATTATAGGCATATAAATACCTGCACCCGATCCCTCATTCCAATATTAATATAGTCCTTCCTTATATATTTTAAGTATATCTTTTGTGTCTGTTTTTTTTTATTGTGTACGTTTTGAAGATTGTGTTGTTTATGGAATGAATATTGAAGTTAATAAATTTGTACTGCACGGTGTGTTTTCATTGCCTTATTGTGTTGTTCCCGCCGCGTAAGTTCGCGAACAAGGGCGCATTGCGTAAGTTTACAAAGTAATATCTTCGTCAATAATAAAATAATACGTATTTGTAAGAAATTATCGTCTGAAAATATTAACTTTGAAAAATAAAGTACACCTAAAGTAAACATTAACATCATTAAAATGTTTGTTCGCTGACCCCGAATTAATATGTGACGTTTGAAAAAAAGATTGATGTTACCGTCAGGTAAAGTCGTAATGACTAAGAACGATGGGTATGGGTGGCTATTTTTATTTACTCAATCGCACTTGAATTAACTTCATACCAGCAGACCCGATAGACGTTCTTGTCCGAATTTTGGATCAAATCATGAATAATAATAAATCATGAATCATGTGACAATGGCCGAATGTCTTAAACGAATAATAATTGTACAAAAGTAATAATTGTACAAGAATAATAATATTACAAGAATAATAATTTTACAAGAATAAAATTTTACGAGAATAATGATTCTACAAGAACAATAATTTTACATAGCACATTAGTCAAAAGGCTCAGTATGAACATTATCTATTGGAAGTATTCTGAAGTAATGGTAGACCAAATCGTTTTTTTATGTATTTTTAATCACTCTTGTGTTTACCTTTATTTGCTTTTAAACTGCGAATGCGAATAAACCGAATGCGGTTCCCGATATTTTACGAGACTGACGATGATTGTTTGATTTTTCTTTATACATATAGATCAGATTTAAAAATTGAAATTAAAAAATATCCAATTTAGGTTACTGGATGTACATCTTCTTACTAATATTTAGAGTAAGCTTCCGTCCGTTTATGCCATCGATTACAATGCCAATCCTAAAATTAAGACATACATATTTGTTGGTGACATTATAAACCCACAAAAACTGGGAGTGTATGTGTTAAGGATGCCCTACATTATGACTGGGGTAAGTCTGATTCATGTTTTATATTTAAATATATATATATATATGTATTTCATAATATGTAAGTTGTAGTACCCTTGCATTAAGCGGTTTCTGAACAAGTAAATGTTGGAAAAAATGTCTAACCATATTCTACCTACTGCGTAGGAAAGTTTTATCTCAAAACTTGTAGGTTTATAAAAATAATTTTAATATTATAAAGCTAGAACTCAAATACTATTTCTTTTTTTAACTTTTGACGGGTGATATAAAAGTGTTGCAAAACAGCATAATACCTAACATAAAATTAAATTGCCAGTAGGACTATTTCGACAACAGCCACATAGTGTACTTTAAAAATGACATAATTTAATTAATATACAACAACAATTTATAAATTGGGAGGCTTAGTATAGTTAATTATACAAAAGATCAGGGCGTCTTAATCAAGGACTGTTCTAATTCGTCTGCGGGGCGAAATAATCTTTTTTTTATTACTTTCGTGAAAGTTAAACTACGTCTTTATTTCTCGTAATACAACTCCTTTGTATTGTTTATTTTTTCTACTCTAGAGACCGTAGCGTTATACAAAAGCATTATATCAAGTTAAGTTGTCCTCCGAGATAATAGGACAATACCATACTTTTTTCAGATGGAATAGACGCTAACCATACGGTGTACACAGACGCAGAAATCGCAGCTACTCTGGACTTTGCTTTAAAACATACTGACATAAATAACGACGGGTACATCGATTACACGGAGTACAGGTTTAATATGTACAAAGGCCAAAAAAGTGCTCAAGAAAGAAACAATACATAGTACTTTATATGATATAATGGATACAAAGATTTAAATGTTATCATCTTAAGTAAATAATATTATACAACAAAGTTTAACTATTACTATACAGTCTATTGCAATTTCCTTTTCCATATAGAGGCTTTAATAAGGAGTAATACCTCTTGTGGGAGAAAAGTAGAAGCGTTCAGTAGTATACAATAAGTAACAGTATAATGATGTAGCAATGAATTGAACAATAATACCCGAGTCTTTACGATTTGTCTTAAAGAAACCAGAGTATTGGACATAATTAAATAAACTCGGCAAGTTCCAGTAGACTCACGCGCTAAGGGTTCCGTACTATTACGTAATTACGTATTACCTGATGCTATTCAAAGATTTATCATCTGGTTTGTTTTAATTTGACAAAATACGTTAAAAGAAATGATATTTTTTATTGTGATGTTGCTACAAATTTACGGTTTTCTCCTGTACTTTTATTTTTTATTTGACCTTGGCTTGTCAAGAACTATCACAAGTTCATTATAAAAATGGACATCTAAAGCCGTACTAGTAGGACCATACCTGATTTAGCTAGGCAGGGAAGGGAACACTGGCAGTGAAGGTGAGTTTAAGGGATAACTATAAAGAGCGCACTCTGAAACCTATACCTGGCTCACAAGTCCCGGGCACAGCTCCAGTCCTATACAACGCAATGGACCCGGCACCCCCACGGTGAATCCATGGAATGCTAAGAAATTCGTCTCTCTCTCCCAAGCTAAACCTTCTTTCCAAATTTTATGCTTCTAGATCAACGGGAAGTACTCTAAAGGTTTTGATTTCCTTTTGGAATGTATTAGTATGGGAAATGCGACATGAATGGCCATATTCTTTGAAAGTTGGTTTTACAGACCTCAGGATTTAGTATTGGTATTTTTTTATAATTGCTATCAAAATATAAAATTAGAAATAAATATTGCATCTTCATTTGCTTTCATATCATTTCACAACTAGTTCTTTCTATTGGTGGCAGATCCTAAATTAGATTTTAAATAACGTATCTGCCATGTTTTCACGAAGTAATATACAAGTCAATAGGTAAAAAACGTATGGCTTTGTTTTGGGATTTGAAGGTATTATAGTCGGTAAGCAACAATAAATTAACTAAAGCGCGACATAAAATCTCAGCTCTATCAATAAATAACACTAACAGTCACTTATATATTCATTTTACAGTATAGATCCATCACTCCCGGCCATATTTTTGCGCCGTTCGGAGCACGTAACTCAAAAGTCAAGCTGATTTCTCTGGCAAAAGCTGTTTCCACGGCTTGGGACGAAGCGGTTTTTTGTCGTCTAAGTTTCTAATATTTTATTTATTACATTTGTCATATTACTTTATGACTTTTATACTTATATCTACACTAATTTAAAAAAACTGAATAGTTCGTTTGTTTGCTTAAACGCGCTAATGTTGGGAACTCGAACCAGTGTTCGATCGTTTCAGTGTTAGATAACTTTTTTTTTTTACCTAATTTGACGTGGATAAAGTCACAGGCACAGGTAGTTATTATAAATAAAAGTGACCAAAAGCCTGTTGAGACCTGCTTAAATAGCCTATACGGAACCCTTGATCTTGATTGATCCTTAATCGGAACCTTTGATAGGCGTTAAAAGTATTTCTTAAATGACTTCAAAAACTTTTCTCGATTTCTCTAAAAGTTATTTTTCTAATAAGTTTTTAGCATGTCCCATCAACTTGTACTTATCAATTTCAAGTATACACTTAAAATTTTGGAAATTTTAGGAGGGGCGGGACACCTTGCGTGCGTACGGACGGACGGACTGAGCGAAACTATAAGGGTACCTGCGACTAGGTGAGACTACGGAACCCTAAAAAATTGTATTATTTTATACAAAAAAAAATCTTTAATATTAATTGCAGAACTCTTTTAATAAGTCCTTCAACGGTAGAACAGTTAACCTTTTCTTAGATGTTATAGAAATTGATTCATTGCATAGTCTAAGATAACTTTATCATAAATTAAATCTTTTCAAATTGTAATACAATATAACTAAAATAATAAGAATAGAAATAAAAATGGGAATTGATAAACTTTGCAAACAAAAGCCTGACACTTCTTGTCATTGTATAATTAATTGTACTTTAATGAATAAAGATATAAAAGATTCTTATCATTATATATAAGGGCTTTTTCTAAATGTTAATATTTATTAAAGTAATTTTCGGTCAATTCGTCTGCTAGCTGTGGAAAAGCGCCAATTCTGCGTAGTTTGCAATTCATCTCAGTCGAGTAGTTTGCAATTTATACGCGTCTGCGTCAGGCAAAGAGGGATATAAGCTTGACCTGACACCGACAATCACGGCTGAAAAGAAACTGGAATGAGAGTTTAATTTAATGTTTAAACTTTAAATTAAACTCTCAGTCCAGTTTTTTTTTTATATTACAAGGGGTAAACGAGCAGGAGGGTAACCTAAGCGACTTACGACGTTGATAGACATCTATATCACTAGAAGGCTCGCAGATAAGTTGCCGGCCTTTAGAGAGGGTCAACGGGAACTCTCATAAACCAAACGAAACGCGACAACAATACTATCACTTAATGTTTTTTTTTCTGTTCCAAGCGGCAAACTAGCAGGTTTTGCCTACTAACTAAGTGCCTACTAACGCTCATGGACATCTGCACCACCAAGAGGCTAGCAGATGCGTTGCCGGCCTTTAATGACGAGTTTCGGCTCCCGGGAACTCTCACAAATTGAACAAAACGCGACAACAATACCATCACATGACGTGACAGCATTACTGCCACTTCACGCCGATCTTTTGGTGTGTGGATGTATGGATGTGTGGATGTATGGGTGCGCGTGTGCGTGCGCGTGTGTGTGTTTAGATTTAGTATTTTAAAATATAAACAAGATTTGTGATTCACCATCAAAGTATACACACACCGGCAGAATTAGTGGAACACAAAAAAGTGAGAATATAAAATAGTTAGTTTTATGTTTAAACAAATAATAATTAAATATTATACAAGAATTAAATTAACATGTTTTCCACATTCATTTATTCTAACTTCTTCCTAGTGCGTTTTGTCAAAATCTGTATGTAATAATTAAATAACAAAATATTACTTTAGCAAACTTTGTGATGTCTTTATATTGTGGATCCTTAAAGAAGTAAATAAAAAATTGCAACACCGTACTTAAAGTTTAATGAAAAACAAAATTAAAGTAAGCGAAATGGATTTTTTCAAGTTTTATGTTAGATTATTATTTAATACTAAATATTTTATATTCCGCTAATTCTGCCAATGTGTAAAGAAAAATGCCAATAAAGAAAATTCCATTGTAGATAAAGAAGACAAGAAAGGTAAAAAAAGCAAAGGCAAGAATAAGAAAAAGAACAATCAAAGACCTTCATCGCCCAACCTCGATAGCGATGACTCCGAGCACATGTTAGTAAAAGAAATTGATAATATTAAGGTAAATTTATTACTTACCTTTATAATTTATTCTTATTATATTGTAATAAGTATATGACTTCCTAGTACTGTAATTATATAATGTGATATTGGTAATAATGACAATTGAAAAATAATATATCATTGCTGCATGCCCACAACGGTTAACTGTTGTAACTGTAATATACTGCATTTTTTTATTTTATTTTATAATATTTGGCAAACACGGAGTTATAAAGAAACCCATAACACTAGGATAAAAACAAAAGCACAAATCAGTAAAGTTTTCACTGTAAAAATATATATATATATATATATGCATGTATCCACTCTACACAAATAGAAAGTTCTCGAAACTCCATACCATGAAAACTATCCCATCTATTGAGTTACACCAAATAGCATAAAATATAGTTGCAAAATTTCATCCAAATCGGTCAAGTAGTTTCGTAGTTTGTACGTTTTTGCATAAATAAATTTATTTGCATTAAACATCATAAATAATAATTAGTTACAGTTTTTAAAGAAAGCAGCTTTTTAATTAAATAGTGTGGCCCAGAAGGTGCCAAGACACGCTTACATACGCATATAGAAGGGTTCCGTATCGGATGCGCGATAAACGTATTCGTTAAATAACTTCAAAAGTTATCCAATTTCGCTCAAAATAATTTACCTAATGAGTTTTTAACGTTTCCTATTCACATGGAACATTTGAAGTCTCTATATGTGACACTTTGAAAATCCTACTTGGAAGGGACCACCGTGCAAAACACTTTGAAAGCAAATTAAGAGAAAATGGTACCCGTAGTAAAAAAAAATGTGTATAAAACCTTGCCTTTATTTTAAAATAGCTATTCAATGATACAACAGACGATGGAGATGAAAGAAAAAAAATAATTCATCCCAACTTCACATTTACGATACGATTTATTTTAGACAGACAGACGGACGGACAGTGCGAAACTATAAGGCTTCCTTGTAGGACTACGGAATCCTAAAATGTGAACATTGGAAGTTTTTTAAAATTATATTATATAGATCTATCTTGGCAAAGTAGTTCCTCTCCTAGACCTACCTTGGTCTAGGAGGGGAACGTTTTTTAGCTTATATATCGTTGTTATTGTATTTTCGTATAATATATAATTATCGTAAAATTATATATCAATATCGTTGTTTTGTTCCTAAGGTTTTAGAAAGCTCTCACATGCCCGCACGATCCCTCAGGATCACGTATAGACTAGTCAATACGGAGACCAAGTTACTGCATCGGCTGCTGCAAGCCCATGGATTGCAAGAGGCGCTCCCCGAGGCCAAAGACTTCAACTTGATGTGGGCCGGTCTTCATCCGAAGCCTGATCTACTACGATCCCTTACGCCGTACCAAAGGGTCAACCATTTCCCTAGGTAAGTGACATATTTCATATACTTAAAACAACCCTTTGCAACCGTTCTATTGAGATAAAACAACTTGTTTATTGTGATACAAATGGTCGCCATGACTCCTATTAACCAAACAGTGACGTCATATTATAGTAGGTTTAGCCAATTTCTTAGAAGCATCTTACGGATACTTATTATCGGTAGACGATATATCATAGTTCGAAGTTAAGCTTCGGTCCTTGCGGAGAAGCAGCCAGTCGATTATGCCGCATTTACCCAAGTAGACGTATCAACAAGGATAATATTTTTTTAAATTTGTGCTTTGCTCTAAGACTAGGAAGAAGAAGATCTTCTACTGCATCCGAAAAGACAAAGTTCTTCTATGTCCTTTAGTTTCAGAAACTATTTCAATGCAAACAAACAATCAAATCTTTCTTGTTTATAATATTAGCATAGATATACTTCTTCTTCTTCCCAGCGTTATCACGGTCTAGTAGTACCAGGGTCCGCTTAGATTGCAGAATTCTGGCTGTGAGGCGAGTTAAGATGACCGATTGCCATCTGATTATCTGTCCGATAACTGGTCAGATCCACTACGGGTACGCGACCCTGGAGCACCCTAGCTGCTATTGTCACTCCCCTTATACTGTCCGTGACTGTAGTATCATCCATCCTTTCTCTCCTCCCCATCTACCTTTATATCCTTTTACTCCATCCCTTTCCCTTACTCCTGTTTTTCTAATTAGAGGTGGCGCCGTGCTTCTAGCCGAATTGGGCAGGCGCGACGGGGTACCGGGAGCTCTTTCTTACATCGGCGGAAAGTGGCGGCATTGCTGTCACGTCAAGTGATGGTATTTTGTCGCATGTTGTTCGCTTTGTGAGACTTTTCGGTGGCCGAAACTCTTCATTAAAGGCCGGCTACGGAGCTGTTTGACTCCTAGTCGTGCAGATTTCCATGGGCGTCAGTCTGCATTTAGCTGCCTGTTGCTCGTTTGCTCCATTGTAACATAAAAAAAAAATATTTATAGATAATACGCGAAACAAAAACTTTGAAATTACGCGCACAGAAGAGCATGAAATTTGGCACAATTATAGTTTATATAGAGGAGGGTGTGCAAATGCTAGTATTTTTATAAAAAGTGCATTATAAATATATTATATTATTAAAATAAAACCACACGCACACTTATGCCAAACGATTTACACACACATGTATACATTTTTCTATAATATGGTGTCAAAGCGTAGTCGTGACAATCCTATTTATAATGGTTGACTTGTATGAGACAATGTGGTTGTACAAATTATAAAAAGTTTGTTTATAGTGTTAAATAAGCACATGGTATGCAAATCTAAAGATTTGTGGTCGAATTTCGACCAATTGGCAATCTCTAGTATCTATAGGTCGGCAAAGTTTATAATTTATAAGACTATTCAATATATAGTCAGGGATAAAGGATTTTGAACTTTAATGATAACTCTAAAGTATATAACGGGTAAGTTTAATTAAAAACAAACATAGAACCCTTAGTGTAGTGTGGAAATTACAAAATAACACGCCTGCGGCTATGGGCTCGCTTCGAAATAGTTATTTTGGGGTTGAAAGAAACATACATATGTGTTAAATTTGTTACATATCAAAAGGAAAGGAAATGCTATTCTTTAAAAACTCTATTTCCCTATTCCAATTAAACAGACTGTTATCTGTTCTTAATGAAAGTATGTATGTTATTGCCGGGCAAGTCAGTCAGGCTCTGCCACCAAGGCTTACGTTCCGTACGTAGAGTTTTTGACTTTTATAAGATATTTTTTAATATGACCCAAACACTACACTTTTAGTGATGTAATTACAAATTTGCGGTTTCTGGTTTTTTACCAATACTTGTAGTATAGCTCTTTGCAAAATTTGATGATTCTAGGTTAACTGATTGATGATTTTTTTCACAGATTTAAGGGACCGCAGAATTGGTATTAGGTACTAATTTCAACTTTATACCTCCACGCGTTCCTGTGAAAAAGGGTCTTGACTGACAGACAGACGGACAACGAAGTGATCCTATAAGGTTTTTTTTTTATTTTGGAGGTATAGAGCCCTAGAAAAGATCAAAATCGTTAAAGCTACCCAAAAATCTGTTTGATGTTTATGATTGAATCTGTTTATGATTGAATCTGTCTGATTGAATTAGCAACGCCTTCAATCAATTAGGTTTTTTAGAAGTCGAGTCAAATTTCGTTTTTTTAATATATCATACTAGCTGTGACCCACGATTTCGTCCACTTGAAGTTAGGTAAAAAAAATACATTAAATTCTAGCGTGATGATACGCAGCCTTCCTCGATAAATGGGCTATCCAACACTGAAAGAATTTTTCAAATCGGACCAGTAGTTCCGGAGATTAGCGTGTTCAAGCAAACAAACAAACTCTTCAGTTTATATATTCTATTGAAGAGTATATAGCAATTGTGAATGTAATTAGATATCGGTGCTAAGGTAATTCGGGAATATTATATTACTTGTATAAGCCAGGGAGCCTGTCTCCAGGGATTTTATTTCCTTGTAATGTGACGATCACCGCGTTATGAGTTATTGGATTTCATATTCGGCGTAACATAATTTAGATGTTTTGACGTTTGCCTCTCTTATAATAATATGGAGATGAATTCCTCACACTCTTTTTATTAGTTTATACATTCGTAACATACAGGGCGTAAAATGTCTTTTACAATACAAAATGTTTACGATACGATGTCTCGTATCGTAAGCTTTGTGATAAGGCTACATTTAATGTCCTAAATAAAAGTACAAAATAATTTATCTCGGAAATTATAGGTTGCATCTTGATCTCATTCTTGAGCGCGCAATGTATCATAAACATTGGAAAGCAATCGTCAACAAAAAGTTGACGTGCAAAACAAGCCAACGACCCGCGCCGCGCTACGCCTGTTACGTGCGTTTAAGTTTTAATTACATTGCGGTTTGATGTAAAAAATATTGAAGAAATTTGTTTCTGATTTAAAATCGCAGTGGGACAGACAGTCATGATATTATACAGTATTTAGTTTAAAAAAATGGTAAAAAAATTGTATATTTCAAGAAAAAGCCAACGAAAAATTTCACCACTGGAGAGTGTCCACCACAATCATGCACTGCCCGCCCAGTACTGATATATTTGCATGCTGCCACTCCAATCCACATATGGCTAAGTCAGTAAACGAAGAAAATTTAGGCGTGAAAACGTAACAGACAGAGTTACTTTCATATTTATAATAGAAATGCGACGAAGCGACTTCATCCGCAAAATTAGTTAAAAAATGGATTAAAATTTAGCATGATCATATATAGCCTTCCTCGATAAATGGGCTATCTAACACTGAAATAATTTATCAATACCGACCAGTAGTTCCTGAGATTAGCGCGTACAAGCAAACGAACAATCTTTTCAGCTTTATATATATGTACAGAAAAGCTATAGGCAGTGCCAAATCTCTAGTCACTTTAAAACCCACGTCATTATCAACTTACCTAATTAACTTTAATGTGCTTCTTTATTTTTGTTATTTTGACCGTGTTTATTTACGAAAATAATTAAAAAGACCATAGTATTCTTCTTCTTCTTCTTTCAGCCCGCTGACGTCTACTGCTGGAAATAGGAGACCTATTTCCAGTAGAGGCCTCCATAGACTTCCACAGAGATCGTGTCTGGGCGATTGACATCCAGCGGTTTCCTGCTACCCTAACTATGTCGTCGGTCCATAAGTAAATAATTACATGAATATAGTATTGAGACCACTAGTATATTAAGACCCACTCGTAAATACGAATACATGTTTTAATATTAAAACATTATGTCGCATATTTTTAACTTAAAATTGCATTTTCTATCCAACGTCGACTTGCGGTAGGTAAATTCTTGGCATGTTTCAACCTTTCAGCGCAGCCATCTTTTATATCACCCAGGACATTCATACGTTTCTTTTCAAATCCCTCCTTAATGTAATACAGTATTCATTTTTAACAAGTATTCGTATTCAAAGACGGATATGAGTTTCGTACGTTATGAAGATTTTAATTATGATCATGTAATAATTTATGATAGTAAAATGAAGTGGTCCATACATCCGCGAGTCTTGTGCCTTCATGGAAACAGCAAACCTAAATAGCTTTCAATTGGCCGATGCGTTGCCGGCCTTTGAGATTTCTCAAAGGAGATTCTTTTTCTGATGTCCCATAGTCGTCAGTAGTCACTTAGGTGAACCTAACATTTTGCCCTTGTTTTAAAAAAAGCTTAAAACGTCTTCGTTATGACTTTTATAAGAGTACTACGTCCACAGACGTTGTTTGCTGGACAGATTTGTGAATCTCAACCATCCATAGCGATACAAAAACGCATACAAAAAAATCATTCAAATAAGTCCAGCCGTTTAGTGAGTTCAGTGACATAGACAGTAAATAAATAAATTTATAGGACTATATGACACACGGACGTCTGTTCCTAAGGCAGACAACTTAATGCCTGCGTTATAGGTAACAGCCGCCTGGTATACACAAATATTTTTTTTTACAAATATATAATTACATAAACATGGATAATACACCCAGGCTCGAGGTGGGAATCGAATCCACGACTCCCGTGCAGAAGGCAGAGCCACTGCCCACTGCGCCGACAGGGTAGTCAAAGACAGTAGAATTATATACATAAAGATTAAAAATATCCAAAAACAAACAAGTGTACCAAACTGTAAATTTATGGTTATACCTACTGGGCACAAATCATAGACAATGAAGAAAACAAGACTTTATGAAGTTACTCTTCCAAAATGTTTCTGTGTAGTTATAACGGTGATCTCAACTGCCTAGAGGCAGACATTAGACTGCCTTATCGTAAACATATAGCCTGTACTATCATTAGTCTTCCAAATGTCTTTCAAAACTTTCTTTCTTATCATAGAAGGCAATAGGGCAGACGGTTTTGTATTAAAGCTAACCACGCGACGGCGCGTTCATTGTAATCACACAATGAGTGTGTTTTCTAAAAAAACTGAGTGCGTACTCTCAAAAAACTATGAGTGTTTACTCTCAAATAGCATACAAGCAAGCAAGCATATTCAAATGACTGCCGCTGCTCATTTTTATTCACTCTTTATCGCATTTCGCAATACCGTATATTATACTTTAAACATTAATATATATATTATACGCATACATTAAATTGCATAACATCAGTCTCAAAGGTTTAAATAACATAATGAATAAGTCAGCAAACTAACGAAGTTGATAAAAAGAGATAGTGTTTTTCGTTTAAGTTGTTTGTTATTACTAATACTTGCTGTTTGTATTCTTTATTGATAATTTATTCACTACATAGTTCTTTTTGTGTATTAATTTAGTGGAATGCACCTTTCCTATATCACAGTTTCTTTTAACTAGCACAGGAATAAGGGTTTTCACTCAATTGTACCAAATGTAACAGTTTCTTAAAATAAATAAAAAATATAAAAATAAATAAATACATACATAGACGTCAGGGGGTGGATCTTCCTTTATCTGTGCGATAACTAGTCAGATCCACTACGGGTACGCGACCCCGGAGCACCCTAGCTGCTGTTGTCACACCCCCAATACCGTCCGTGATGGTAGTATTCGCATCATTTCTTTCCTCCCCATCTTCCTTTATATCCTTTTACTCCATACCTTTCCCTTATTCCTGTCTGTCTAATTAGAGGTAGCGCCTTGGTGACTGTCCCATTCTCTTATGTCACGCTAAATTAGACTATTGAAATGTAAATTTATCTCCGTGTAATTAACAGACTTTACTCAGAGGTCTGCTTCATCTCTTTTAAAGAGGTTTCTGTCTTAAGACCGATTACGTTTGCAAAGGGATTGAAAACCTATACGGTACATCCCGTTGACCTAGAATCGTAAAATTTGGCAAGAAGCTATATTCTGAAGTATAAGTGTTGGAAAAATCCGAAAACCGTAAATATGTGAAAAAAAAAGAATTACAGTGACTTCAATCTTATGAAAATTGCAAACTTTAAAATAACTTGGGAAAGTATTACGTGTTGGTACGGAACCCTTAGTGCGCGAGTCTGACTCGAACTTGCCCCGTTTTTCTTTTGAATTTTTTTTCTAAATATTACCGGAACGCTTGTAACTGAAAGATTTCGAGGACATCAGGGGGAAGGCGACATTCACCTAAGTGATTACCGACGCCCATGGACATCTGCAACATCAGAGGGACCGCAGATGCGTTGCAGGCCTTTGAGAAATGAGTATGCTCTTTTCTTGAAGGTCCCTACGTCGTATACGTTCTGAAATACCGAAGCTGTCAACTGATTCCACAAAGGAATTGTGTGAAGTATGAATTTCCTATAGAATTGCACGGTTGTGGACTTGAGGACATCGAGGTGATGAGGGTGGAATTTCAAATTTTGATGACATATCCTGTGGTGGAATACAGCTGCCGGTATTAGTTCGAACAATTCCTCGGAGTTTTGATTGGCTTCCTCATTTTGTACTCAATTTATTCTAATTAATTCTGAGAAATCTTGAATTTACTCTCTATTTGTCACCAAATATTATTTGACTTATTCGTAACAATTAGTCAACTAAAAATATAATTTATTAAAAATTAATTATTGTTTCAGCTTCAATAGTTAATATCACCTGCTTTGTTGGCTGCGCATTGGTCGGAATCGTGACGGAATTATTTGGAAGAAGGAAAGCGGTTACAATTATAACTTCACCAGTTATAATTGTCTGGCTTATGATATATTTTGGACAGGATAAAGTAACTCTATTAATTTCAAGAGCTTTCGTTGGTATTTCTTTTGGAGGATCACTAATGTTAATTCATATTTCTGTAGGTGAATATACTTCACCAAATATCAGAGCTCTTTGCTTGAATATGATATCTTGCATAGGTTCTTTGATAGGTACATTGATCGGTCACGTATTGTGTTTATTAATGCATTGGAGATATGTAGCTCTTATCGGTATCATCCCTACAGTTGTTGCTGTTTTCACTCCTTTTTTTTGGCAAGAAAGTCCTTCATGGCTAGCTTCCAAGGGACGATTTGAAGAATGTAAGAAGGCATTCAGAGCTTTGCATAAGTCAAATGAGAAAAATGATAATGAGATAATGTTATTAATAAATGTAGAAAGAAGTAAACAAACTGTTGAAAAAAACGCTCAATCTAATCTATCATATACACAGAATATCTTAAATGCTTGCAAAGAGAAATATTTTTGGAAAATTTGTTTGCTGGGTGTAGTTGCGAACGTATATAGAGTCGCTGCTGGTAGAATCATGTTTGGAACATTCGCTATTACTATGTTACAAGAAATTACGGGTAGATCTGAGATTTTATTTTTTACGTTTTTCGTCGACGGCTTTGCTATTCTTGGGGCCTTAATATCTTGTTTTCTGCTCAGTAAGTTTAAAATGCGCGGTCTATTATTTTCATTAGGTATAACTTCAAATTTGATACTATTGACAGTCGCTGCTTCAATTTATTATTGGCCTTCAAGCACCAATTTTATTGCTTGGACTAAGGTATCCCTTTTAGCTTTATATTTCATAACCGTAACGGCGGGTCCTTATCCTATACTAGAAAGTGTAATGGTAGAAATGTTCCCATTGCACATCAAGACATTTTGCATTCTCCTTCAATCATTTGCCGCGGGTGTTGTTCAATTCTTAAGTATAAAACTGGCCCCAATGATGTTTCAAACTATAGGCTATCACGGAGTTTTCTTTCTACACGCGTTCATAATAACGTTATGTCTTATATACTTATGGATATATTTACCAGAAACAAGATCGAAGACGTTACAAGAGATCGAGCTTTTTTTTAGGAGAAACAAATATGAACATACCACCGATGAGGCTGTCTCTTTAAAAATTGAATTAAAGCCGTTGAATGATACAGAAAAGTGTATTAAACAATAAAAGAAATACAGTAAAAAACAAAAATATTATAAAACTCTTATTGGCTCCAGGATAGAAGAGATGGTTTGAAATGTGTAAGGTTTTTTTTTAATAGAATATTAGGAATACTTTTTTTAGGTATGTCTAATATTCCTTTTTCCCCTCGTACTAAGCTTAAATCGAAAGTTTGTATTTGGAGTGGGTGCGACAATACCCCACTACTATGGGGTTTGAACCGGGTACCTTGCGGATTTCAATCCATACCTTATACCGTTGAGCTATTGAGGCTCTGAATTTTTGTTGATTGTGTGTTATAATTTTCGAGAAAATTATAATACACGTTCTTTGTAAAGCTGGAAATTTTGGGTTACGACAATTTACAACAGCAACTCTCTCCTTCTACGTACTGCTTGGCTTGTCCAAGATCGCACTCTGCGCTGCAAACCGACTCAGGATGGTGTGGTTCACCCCACTTAAAGCGAATCTCTGTCAAAAATGTTATTTTTTTTTTAATTAACTGCAAAATACCTAGAATGTATATTAAAAAAAAAACAAGAAATAAAAATTCATCCGACATTACAGTTACATAGTTAAAAAATTCAACAAAAAAAAGACGACTTGGGACCACACGGGAAGCACCGGCTTTTAAATAAAAAAGGGATCAAGAAAATCGGTTCACCTAGTCGAAATTTCTAAGGTAACAACAAACCACCTCCTTTTTTATCGGATGATAATAAAAGAATAAAGTAAGGCACCAAAGAAGTACCATGAAGTAATCACCTTCCATGTCTAGTTGTAACATTCCATCGAAATACCGGCCAACTTTCAGCCACCGGTAGACTCCGCGCGTGACTTGCTTGAAGTGAAGGATGTTGTACCTGGAGGGACCATCGCCGTAGTTGTCGAAATTGAATACATCCCCGCTGAGACCTAAATAATATTTGAAAAACTTTAATAATATTTAAAAAAAATAATAAATTATTATTTTATCCAGGCCGACATCCGAAGTAGCTATGTAGCGCATCTGGTTTGCCACATTTGTAAATCAATATAGATATGTATTTATTTGTAAGAAGTATAAGTTTTTTAGATGGGCCTGGCATAATCTGAAATAGTTTCAAAACCCCTAAACAAATTAAATTAGAAAAAATAAACTATGCATAGTTGAAACACGTTTTTATAGTTAATTCATCTAAAATAAATGCCTAAATATAAAACTTCATATAGAAATCCAGTGTCACTTTGTATATTCCCGTTGAACACCTTACCAAGTCAAACAATATACATGAAAGTTGGAATTTTTATGTAATTTGGTCTTACTTCAAAGATAGAATAGCTTTTTTTTAAACGCGAAAGATTGTACACACGGATGTACGGATGTATGTTTGACGCTCTTTCACGGAAAAAACTACTTAATGGATTTCAATAAAACTTTACAATAACATAGTTTATACGCCAGAATGACGTATAGGTTATAAATTATAAAGATACCTATTGTGTGAATTGTCCAAAATATAACGATAAATGTAAAGTAAGTAGCAGAAAATTCTGCCATTTGCGAGCTACTCTGGCGTGCGCTGCAAAAATCCGTTAGAGTTATACTTATATAATGTATGAAGGAAATGTTTATCATAAATAGTGCTACAAAAATGCCCGCGACAGCGTATGTCTATCTTTCATGTTTAAGTCAATTACGCCAAAATATTGAACCTATAGGGAACGGAAATGGGGGCAAATTATAGGATGTACTAAATAGTAAGTAACCCAACATTCGGGCAGGACAACGTCTGCCGGGTCCTATAGTATGACTATATATCGGACTGAAAATAAACGTTGTCTTTAAAAATTATGTCATCGTGTTGTCTTTATAAATGTCATCATGATAAAAGCATAATATCAATTGTTAGATTAGTACTAGTCCAGTTTAGTTGTATTTTATATATACAAATTTATTTAGAACAAAATTTTTCATTTGTAGAATTTTTTTAAATATTTCTCAAAAAACATTTATTAAGAGATTCACATAGAAATTACTACATTTACGAGTACGACTTTTGATTATATTTCGGAAGTACATTCAAGAAATTTCATGTCAAATTGGAATCACTTAAGTTATATAATTTAATACAGACCTATGAAGCGGACGTCTCGTAGATAACGCAGTAGTGTTGGTCCGTTGACAGGTTGCATTGCATAGCACAGCCCAGGTTTACCGCCGCACAAATCATTATGCATATTCCTGTAACAAGACAATTATTTATTTACTACCGGTCCTAATATCTACGAAAGAGTCGGCTCCGAAATCAACCTAACTTAAATTCACAAAAGCTAATTGAATAAACCTTACCGAATAGCGTAGACGAATGCCCATACCGCATCAGCCACGAATTGAAGTTGTGCTTCGAATTCTGTATTTTCAACAGAAAGTCTTTCGTTACCCGTGCATGGTGGCAACTGGGTCTCCTGTTTCGATCGTATACTTCCAGCGTATCGACAATGGAATTGTTCTTCCCAAAATTCTGCGAAAAACGTAATTATGTGTTTATAACATAATACTTCTATGCTCACAAATGCATACACAAATTTGTAGTTTAAGTTCTGTGCAAAAATTAGACTGTAATAAGTTCCGGTTACAATGGTGAATCTATATTATTTTGGAAAACACACAAACATAAATTATAAAATTTATGGTGTTTCTACACCATTCGCTACATGTATATGTCGCAGGCAGTTTGCCTAATCAGCCGTGGAATTAACAGCCTAGCCTCTTTACTAAGCGCAGCCGTTCAACTGACTACCTGAACCATATTCAGCCATTTGATCAAACAACTATGCAAATGACTTGGATCGATGACGTTTCATTACACGCTTAGCTTGTTTAAAGTTTAATGAAAAATAGTAGGATGGATAAATGTAGGTATATATAGAATTTAAAAAAAATGAACACTGTCACTTCGGGAGTCATAAGTAATTAAAGAATACACATAATGACAAGATATTGTAAAAATTATGAGTAATATTAAAATACTTTGGTAAATTCGAAAGGCACGCCTCGTATTTTCTAAATATTACGAGCTATCAGTTTTGCAGGCCGCCATTTGTGTTAAGCGGCATCTTTTAGAAGAAGTTCAATACTTAGTAGTACGGTAATAGTCCGCTAGAAGGTATTATCAGGTGATATTTAGTTTTTCGTTAATTATAAATAAACGATACCGAATTAAACGTCCATTTTCAATAAGAAACAACGCACCGTAATTCTGAAGCTAACAAACAACATTAACAAGATAATTTGACTTTTTCGAACGTGATTGTGCCAGACCCACATACACACAGAGGCATCCAGACGTCCAAGAAAATATTTTTTAAATCAGTTTTTTCTTACACCAAATAAAATGAATATCCTTGGGAAGTATCAAAAGTGTTAAAACATGACTTTCAAGCAAACTGAATAAAATTTAAAACGATATAGGCTATTTACATTGCTTTAGAAAAATAATTAGGATTCTGCGCAAAAATTAGAATCCTAAAATTTAACAAAATCACTGAATTCACTCGGACGCGGACGAAGATTCCATGAAATATAAATAAATAAATATATAGGACTATTGACACCGGGACGTCTGTTAATATGTCTGTGTTATTGGTAACAGGTGTCTGTTATATACAATTTATTGTAGAAATATATAATAAATACCTACATGTAGATGATACATCCAGACTCGAGGCGGGAATCGCACCTAAGACCCCCCGAGCCGAAGGCAAGGTCACTGCTAACTGCGCCAACGGGTCAGTCAACGTATATATATAATGCATACCGGTTTGGTGCACATAGGTGTCATTTTCCCAGAGTAAGGGTCGGTTAATTAGAACATGGTGCTTCTCGCGACCGACTCGATAAAACGACGGGTATTTTCCGTTTGCTGTACAATCAACGGACAAAGTGGATAAAGAAAATAGCTATAGTTATATTTTATTTTTAACAATACTTATCTATACAAGTGAGGAGGTCGTAATAGGCATTTGAGTCGATCACTAGGTTAAATAACTCTCGCTGCGACTGGGTGATAGATGTGTGACCCATTTTGAACCTGGTTTATATTTGATATCTGATTTCCTCCGTGTTTTGGAAGGCACGTAAAAGAGTGGGACCCGATTAATGTCACAGTGACATTAGTCGCGAGGGTGCAGAGATAGTGGGGGTTCCGAGGATGACGTTAGACGGCGACCGATCATCTTAACTCGACCCATAGCCACATCCTCTGCAATCTAAGCAGACCCTGGTACTTGACCGGGATATATATACGACGCTAACAGCACGATCGCAAGCAAGATAAGCTGGTAGATAGATAATTTTACAAGGAATAACATAGGCTATTTTTCTTTAAGTTAAATAATTAGGGTTCTTAAAAAAAATAGAAAAACGATAAAAGAGAACAAAATCATTGAACACACGCGGGCAAAATTGCGGATTCAGGTGCGCTAGAGGAAAAGAAATGGAGTTAACATTGTGTGATGAAACTAAATCCACTGAGTGTCAAATCACACAGGATGAATGACATGTCCTGTTTGTTTTATCGCACCCTCTCCTAGCACTAGCTTTTAAGCTGAGTTGCAAGGGACATGGGAATTTTAGTATACCTTAAAAGTATTCTAAACTATTCCATGGAATATAATTACATATTATAAAACTAAATCTGGCCATATCGAAAATTCTTATTAGAAGCATACGATGTATATACTCCTTGCCAAATTTCATTTTTGCACATCCCGTGGTTTTCGAAGTTTGTGTTAGATGACCTTTCCCTTTTATACATATAGAAAGAAATTAAGAAAACATTCCAAGATAATCATACAAACATATAACATAATTAACCTAATTATTAACGAAGACATTCTACAATAAATGGTCTGTATCGCGACAAGGAAAGGGTGTGCGGCTCAGCATTAGCCCCGTCTTTGTGTACAAAACACAAAGTATATAGAAAACATACTAATCGCATACTTTGTGCGACGAAGGATCAAGGACAGTGTGTGACATTTAGCTTGGAGATAATTTAAAAATACACACTGCAAATAACTTTTAATATATATAGGGCAAAGTTCTATAAACTTGAGATAAAATCTTTAGTGTCTGCCGTGTGTGAGTAAATACTGCAAACTTGGGCGTTGTGAGTTAAACTTAAATGTTGTTAAGGACTTCTTTTATCGACTGTATTATTCCGTACCGCTTTGTATTTGAGCTATGTTTATTGTTTGTTCGGTTGACTTCATTACGTCTGTTTTTGTGTCGAGCTCATTTAAATGTTTCTCGAAAATACGCGGATCAAAGTTTATCTAAATTGTAAATACCTAAGGATCTGATTGTAATGTAGAACTCCAGTTTATGCATGTTTTGTTACAAAGCTCGTGTAGGATATGGAAAACAGTTTATTTCTCTCTAGAAACTGTAGGAGTTTTGTTTGTGGCTGTTTCTGTTGATGTCTGTAATTTGATATTATCTCTTTGTTAATTTGTTTTCTTGGACATGACTGGGTGAATCTATGAACTAGGGTAGTAAGGGGTCGCGTGCCCTTAGTGGATCTACGGGTACTGACCAGTTACCGGACAGATAAAAAGGAAGATTCACCCCTTGGATTAGAATAATTTAACCACATGTCCATCCATATCCAATTGATAAAATACGTCACACGTTAAAGGGGGGGGGGGGAGATGGGGGCATTGAAATATGACGACGGGTCAAAGGCTTTGTAACGTCGCATATCAAAATTTAAAAAAAATCAAGACAAAATGTAAAAAAAAATTGGAACGGCTGTTTTTTTTAATGCATGCATGACATTGAAAAATTTGTGACATCACACCAAGGTGGATGGGGTATAGAAATTGTGACAATCTGTGACAAGAAGGGGGTACAGGGTTAAAATCGTAAAATTCGTGTGACGTAATTTATGGATCATCCCTAAGAGCTGTTTATATTATATTTATATTATAGGTTATGAAATTACAACCAAGCTGAAATCACAGGCAGCTATTGCGTTGCATTACCGCAAACTCGGGCATTGGGATTACAAAATTCTACTCTCCCGTTATCAGAAGTATTTGCTAACAATCCACCGTTTCTCATTTCAGCCCTAAATCTTTCAACGGTGTAGTAAACGCTGATTTATGCTCCACGGAGGACCGTAAATCGATCGAGGGCCGTAATTGCGGCGGCAAAGACTCCTTGTATCGCAAATGAGGTTAATTGTGCTTTACCAAATCTTGAAATCAATCAGTTACATCATATATCAAATTAAATTTACACACATGTGACATTCTCGAGTTATAATCGAATTAAATAATTCGGATAGCTTAGTTACAAAACACTTATATAGTAAAGCACAATCTTATACATATAAAAATGTATTCCAACTTCCCTTCGTCACGGCATCTTGTGTGAACGTCTGAACAAATTTCGTTAATTATTTTTGTTGTTTGTTATTGTCAGGAGAAGGTTCACAAGAAAGAAAAAAATTAGAATACTCAACTACCATATCAAATTATTTCTAAAGTAATAGGAACGGGAACGGGGGCAGGTACGCGAACGGGAACGGGATCGGGAATGGGAATGATATTGTAGGATAATAGAATAAGTAACTACCAACGTTCAGGTAAGACAACGTCTACCGGGTCCGCTCGTAGAATAATACAAACATAAATTAAGATGAAGTTATGCTATAAACTTATGAGCAAATGATAATATTTTATTATAAGGGGGGAAAAGGCTGGCGATTCAACGAATAGTAAGTAATTGCTCCACACTTATATAAATCTATACTATCAAGAGGAACTGGAGTAACTGCAACTCCTGTCTTCGAAATTAATATATTCTGATATCTAGAACTAGACCTCCTTTTTGTCCAATTCGAAATCGAATCGGTATGAGTTTGTTTCATTGAATAATTGCTTACGCCTTAAATAAGAGTACTGTCATAAGCAAATAACAATCATTATGAAATTTACATTTATTTATATATACATTTACATTGTCAGTGATAACAATTGTAGTCTTTAACTTGAAATTTCTGAATAAATCCATTTTTCATTTTCATTTGCATTCACTTTTCAGCCAGAAAAAAGTACTGTTTTCAAGGAAAGGAAAAATACTCAGAGAATGTCTCATGGCATAGCAACTGGGACAGGAAAACCACACGAAGGCGAGTGAAATCACGGGCCAATTCTATCACACACATAAATTAATAGTATTTATTTCAGCTCATTACAATGTCTTCCCGAACACTATACATGTTAAGTAATTGGGTAATATTTTGATTACGTAATCAGTATTAAATTCGCTAATCCGATAAGGGTTTAGGCTTCCGGTAAAGTTAATATTAAATATTAAGCCATACGAAGATACCAGTTCGACGTATTCGGTACTGGGATTACAATTAGGCTGTAAATAATATATGAGCACTAATGTACTTACTGTTAACCTGCGCTTGAGGTGGGTATTAACATAATGGGAGTTCCATAGTCTGAATGGGAGAGGCCCATGGCTTAGCGGTGGCAGATCGAAGCTCAATTATCATATAAATACAATTGAAGTGACTGACTCTGGGAGGGTTTTAAATGACAAAGTTTAATACACATAGTCTTTTTAAACGTAACCAGCATTAAAAGTACACTTTATGTTTGATAAATTTTACATTTATCTAAAGAAATTCTCAACAAACAGTTTAATCGAATGACTCAATGTGGAGTTTGATTGGAGTGTTCACTAAGTACCTTCCTTTAATAAAGGGAAATAGGAATATATATATATATACTCTTTGGCTATCTGGATTAGTAATAGTTTAGGCGGGTTTCTTAAGTTATTTGATGTTTTTATCTAACCAATTTAGGCTTTGATGGTTTATTAAGGCCCCATTTTCAAATACGCGGGGCGTCGCGTATCACGTGCGGTGGCGCGGGCTGCACCAAATTCAAACATGGCGTTGTATGAGTGCGTTTACGGAGAAGCGATTACGTTTTCAGGAGATTACACGACTAACAGACGCCTGTTATACATAATAATTTTTTTGTACAAATATATAAATACATACATATGGATAATAAACCCAGACTCGATGCGGGCACCGAACCCACTACAAATATTAAAATACCATTTCAATATCATAAATCACTTCAATAACTATTATTAAATTACACAATTTGTTACTACAATGCCGTTTTTATCGAATTATAAGCGGAATAAGTCATACATGACAAAATGTTTTTTGCGAATTTCTCAAAAATTAGCTTTTTTGAGTTAGGTCAGTTTATGACTAAGCGTGCGATATATAAACGCGACAGGCAACCTAAGAATAATCCCTAAAATTGATTTAAAAACATGGCTGGTGGCCCAAATTCCTCCTTAAAGGCTGGCAATGCATCTAAGGAGAGCCTTTTGGTGGTGCAGATTGCCATCCACGGGCTTCGGTGGTTACTTAGGTGACTCGCATGCCCATTTGTCCTTTAAAAAATATATGCTATATAAAGTTTCAGAAAGCTAAATTTTAAATATATAAATTGGACTTGATGTGAGCATAGATCGATAAAGATTGCGGCGAGTCAATAGAAAAATTTTCATATAAAAATCTTTAATGTTGTTGTGTTTAGTGATATTTTTCCCAATAGTATCGGCATTTCGCTCGCATGCCGTAACACTGACTGCGCCAACCTTGATTCGGAAGTAGGACGCGGCCTGTTTTAACTGTTTCGAACGAATTCTTAGCAACCTCCGGCTACGCGCCGAAAAATAACGCACTATAAGCGAATTGGAAAGCGAATAAACTCGCACTTTATATCTATTCACTACGTTTATAATGATCCTTATTAAAGCTTGGAAAACGTATAAAGTGTCACAACCTACATATATTACTGGCTGTTCTCCTCGATTTCGTCCTTGTGTGATGGACATATGCCGTCGCAGACTTTTATTTAGAACTTTTAAAGGGGAAAATTTTTTGTCATACATGACTTTTGCAAAACTTTAATCATTTTACGCAGCGCACGCAGCGGAAGCTCTCAAACGGGAAAAAGAACCCCCGATTTCCAAACATTCTTCATTGGTACTCCGCTCCTATTGGTCTTAGTGTGATGATATATAGCCTATGGCCTTCCTCGATAAATGAACTATCTAACACTGAAACAATTTTTCAAATCGGATCTGTATTTCCTGAGATTAGCGCGTTCAAACAAACAATCTCTTCAGTTTTATATATTAGTATAGATATCTAATATATAAAATTTTCGTGTTACGGGGTGCGTTGCCAAACTCCTCCGGCTCCGGAAACGGCTCGACCGATTTTCATGAAATTTTGCGAGCATATTGACTGGGGTAGAGAATCAGTCAACATGTATATTTATCCTCCTAAGTGGCCCACGCGGACGGAGTCGCGGGGCGCAGCTAATTTTTTAATACATTTTACTAGAACTGCCGCTCGGTTTTTTCTCGGCCCTTGTATTCTCTTACCGTTTGCAGAAATGGAGCCCTCTAATTACCCCCCTTGTCTAGTAGAATTTTCAAAATATTGTTTAACCGTTTGAGAATAAAATTTAACCTAATTGTCGTTACGGTCAATAGAATTGAAAAAATGAGAATAGATTACAAAATATACCCTGAACCCTGTAAGCCTGAAAAATAAATAGTAGTGGAACTCCCGTGAAATTGATTAAAAAGTAGCAAAGAGCGTGTGAAGACACGCCTGTATAGAAGGATTCCATTTTTGATACGCGGTAAACGTATTTGTTTAACAACTTCCAAAAGATGTAGTCCGAATTTTCGTACAGAGTTTTTATCAACATGAAAAATTTCAAGTCTCTACGTCTATTTGTTTGGAAATCCGGTAATTATAAAGTTTGAGAGCTTTTCCCAAAATTACGTATTTGTAATATATTTTTTTTTTGCAAGATTTTTGTTTGCAGTCTAATGAGTGATATTCCGTCGGGGGAGGGTAACATTTTTTTTAAAAAAAAATTCTAGTTAAATTCTACAATAGGGCATTACGGACTATTCAGACGTTAATGTTAGAATGGTATTTTGGCGCAAAGCGATCGCTTCTAACCTATCCACGACAAAGTTACGTTTCGGGCAGAATGTCAACTTCCCCCGACGGAATATCACTCAATAGAGAGCAAACAACAAGTTTGTGCAGAAAAAAATATGCATTTTTGGGAATAGCTCTCAAACTGCATAATTACCGGAAATCCTGCTGGGGACCACTTTGTGGGTGGACGGACGGACAGAGCGAAATTATAAGGATGTCATGTAGAAGTACAGAACCCTAAAACATTTACTGGAATATGTGGAACACCAAAAACCACGCGACTGAAGTTACAGGCATCAGCTACTTGTGATAAAAGTTGTGTATTACATTATAATATTCACAAAAGACTCAGTCAGTGGAATGACGCACCGCTCCGCTCGTACGATTACATACGTTCTAGCTCGCTATACTATACGGGAATTCCCCTCATTGAATAAATTTTAACCATCGGCCATTGTAAAGAAAAATTATTCCTCGATGTAATGGTCTTTATTACCGATGTAATGCAGGTGCGGATTATAGGTTACTCTCTTTAAAATAATTATATTACCCAGACAAGCATCTGACCTTAATTGGTAAATGTATAAGGCGTTGTCCTAATATAACGCTAATGCTCCTTGCGACCGAACTTAGCTCTTACGATTTTGACTTTTCTTTATATGTATAAGGGGCAAATGGGAGAGAAGCCAATAAAGGGTTTATTGGCTTCACTACGTACGTTGCTTCCGTCCCGATTTTGGCAAAACGTCCCGGTTTACCCTAGAATTAAAAGTCCCACACGCGGGTTCTTTATATATTGTAGCTGTATTAAAGAACGCCTGGAGTAGATGTAGACATTATACTTTTTAAACAGAAAGATAGAATCATAAATTAATTAAATTAATTAAAACATACGTTTATTGGCTTCATTATGTCCATATTACTGATTTCAGCCCGTTCTAAAATACTGTCTCCAAAGTCTATCGTGTCTTATCGAGGAATCAAAATGTAGGTAAATATATCTTTTTGTGTCACTCTTCAGTCACATTGAATTATTATTTCAACTATTTTAAAGGTTGGATGTGCGTTTCAAACCCTGACCTCGCTGGGTTAATGCCCTGGCCACTCATCAAGTTTAAAAAAAGCTAAATTGGATTAGCAACCAGAATATTGGGCCTACCTCAAAATATTTTTAATATTCTTTAAAACAATTATTACTTCAAAAAAAATTTTAGTTCTACCTCAAGGTATTTTAAATGTTCCTTTGAACAGTTTGTGAATTCAAACATTTTTTTGACAAGTTGTCAATCTAGCGACGCAGTGATAGACAATTGGGTCTTTCAAGAGTTTCTTTCGACGGGGAATATTACGGGCATGGCGCCAGCAAACGTCGCCATATTTTTTTGCGATGGAAAGAAATAAGCCATTGTCTTATATTTATTATTTTCGTAACTAGCGGGTCCGTCATCTGGCATATGTTCTCGTCTACTCAAAACAGGCTGCCCAATCCACGAGACTTCCTCATGCCTTGATCTGAGCTCTACCAAACACGAAATGAAAAAAAAAATACTTGGGACTTATTATACTAATGTCCTGTACATTATAAAATTAATTTTAAAATTTGTGCAATTTCAGTTATGTATAGCGTCTATTTGGGGTTGTACAATTTTAGAATCATCTTTACAATCTTTTATTACATCCGTAAATTTGGGCAATGTCACATGAAAAAAGATATATTTGGACTTAGCAACAGATGTGTATTCATCACCAAAATCTACTCAAACGCAAAAGTGTCCTTTATTGTAAACACGCCAACATCTATTATGGCTTGTTGAATTTCAACCGTCTTTTTACGATCTGCTAGGATCGTAAAATTCTTTACAATGTAAAATGTAACTTAACAGTTTTAAAATATATGTAATTATATTCGGTTTTATGGGTTTGCACGCATTGTGTAGGGGATGTATAATTAGTGACCCAATGTAGCACCCGGCGACAGTCCTTTGAAATATGCTTCTATTAAAAACGATAAATGTATGGGAATCTCTCGGTAGAGATATTTTAATCTGCTATCAAAAAAGGGACGCAGTAATTTTGGATTATGTGTAATTTATTTAATACTAGTTCTTGGCCGCGACTATGGCCGCTGTATCGTATTTTTCTGACATGTACTTTTCTATTATTTTAGTCATTTCTTTTAACGTTTATGATCATAAATTGATTTTTGTCTATCTGACGTATGGATTAGTAAATTTTGATGGGATTTTCAGTAAAAAATGATAGATTACAGGTACGAAAATGGAATATTATAAAAGTTATTTCTTTATGAATGCGTCTTAAGTTAGTAAGAGAAAATACTTCTGTATAAATACTTCTCTAGCTGGGACATCTCTAAAATCATAAATTGTATGTATAAAAGTCACTTCGGTGTGGAGGCATCTTTAGATGAATACAAAATTTACTTCAGTGTGGATATACCTTTAGGTAGGATACCCTAAAAAAGTCGATGAAAAATTATATATTGCATGACTCAATATTCGTTATAGCGTGTCAGAGTGTTCGGGAAATTGATTAAATTTGGAAATTTCGTCGCCCTCCCTCCTCATTAGGCAGGGCTATATTTTATTTGGGAGGACCCCATTTTTTTCTCCGCATTAAGGAAAATTTCGGGCAAGATTAAAATTGCGTTCTATACATCTTAATTTGTTTTGTGAATTGAAAATATTGTGTTGTGTTTCTTTGACACAATTTAAATGCAAATTTTCGATTTTTTTTTCTTAGATTAGGAATTATTATTACTCTTGTTACAGTTCCAAAACAGTTTGCTTTTATCCTCAAGGTCCTTGGTTCAAATCCCGAATATGATAAGTGGTCTTCGTGCCCATTCCTAACAAAATCTTTAAAATAAAACCCTTGTTTTGTTTGGATTTGTGTCTACAAGTATTCCAGTAGAAAAAGTTTCAGAAATTGTGCAGCAACTCACCAAAATAAGGCTTTCTTTTTCTTCCTTGCTTCATTCATCCTGGTCCAGTACCAGGGTTTGCTAGATTGCTGAGGCTGTGGCAGTAGGGTAAGTTAAGATGGTCGATTGCCATCTGACGTCATCCTCGGAACCCCCACGATCTCTTCAACCTCACGACAAAAATCAGTCAGTGACATTAATCGGTTCCCACTGTTTTACTTGCCTTCCGAAACACAAAGTCGGATATCAAATATAAACCAGTGTTAGCCATCTATCACCCGATCACCAGCGCGCGGCACGCGTCGCCCCGCGCGCCCACCACCACCACGGACAGCGAGCGCACGTTTATCTCCGTCTCTGTCGCACCCACCTCCGCACCGATTGTTGCCGTTTCGTCGCGACTAGACGTCGTCGTATCTGGCGGATAATTAACTACTTACTTTCAAATATACCTTACTAAAAGCGTGTTTTACATAAGCAAACATACATTACAACGATACATAAAAATACAATGTGCCTTGTTGCGTTTGTGTTCTCTTTTTAAATTTTTGTTCGTCCGGCTATCCGTTTGTCAATAGTTGTCTCCGGGCCGAAATAATTAATATTGATAGATCACCGGAAATAAAAAAACGTTATTCGACTACATTATATTGTAAACAATTTTAGAAATAAATATCTAATTCGTGTCTTACTACTGTTAAAGGCAGTTGTCGACGACTGTTGTTTGTCATCCTCGTCGCCAGCGATACCGAAGAAATCAAGTACCGCCACCCAGCTATCGATGCTCAAGACTAGTTTCAGGCAATTAAACTCTACCTTCGTCAATTTGGACACCTAAATAAGAAATATAAGGTACTTTTAATAATAAAAAAATAAGGAATAAGTATCTAAAATGTGAAATAGACTATTTTTCGATTCAGTAAGTCGCGGGAATTGGTTAGTAATAAATGTAATGTTATACCACTTAAATTTTGACCACAATTAATGATTAGTATCTTGATGACGGGATAAAATGACGTTTTCTAAAATTGAAACCCAGCGACATCGATTAATCGCCCCCGAAACCCCTTGCCTACTACATTTCATAAAAGTCGTTGGAATCGTTTCCGAATTTCAGATTATATATACGAGAATTTCTCATTTAAAGGTATTTTAAATACAAGTAATAGTGGAATTATGATGATATTAATTTATCAAATAAATAAAATAGACTATACCTTGTTGTAGCGGTCGTGGAAATGCGGGTGCGTGTGGTGCCTAGTGTGCACGGACACGCACACCAAGTCGTCGTGCGCGGGCCCTGCGCGCTCCGGTGAGCTCGGCGGCGTGGGGCATCTGTCTTCCGCGCGACGTTTGCACTGCCGACGGTGCAAGGCGTTAACGATAAGGCGAACATCACTATATTTATTGAATTAAAACTTCTTCACGCGTGATTGACTTGGGGAGTAAGCTGGTGAATGCGTGAAAAAGAGCGTTACGTAAAGTGTGATCGGCTGAGGTGATCTCATTTCTTCCTTGAACAACTTCCTATATTAATATTTTATTCAATTCAATAAATATTCTACATTTAAAGTGAATAAAATTGTAAAATAGTTTTACACTTTAATTATACATAATATATATGTATAGATATGATTGTGTGTGGTTTAAAGCACATTCATTTTTTTATTCAAATGGTCCTTCTGCTGGCCTAACAAGATTTCACGTACGTCGTGTCCACCTACAGAAAATTACTGTTAAATAGTAACAATTAATTATTCGCAGTATTGTGTTTCAGCTATTGAGTAGTAGCTAGCACCAGGGTCGGCTTAAATTGTAGAGGATGTGGCTGTGGGGTGAATTAAGATGACCGACACTGATTTCATCCCCGATACCCCCATAACATCTACAATCTCACGAATAATATCATTCAGTGGCAATAATCGCGACTGAGCGATATTATTGTTTTATGTGCATTCTGGAATACGGAAGAAATCGTATATTAGAAAACCAGTGTAAGAATGGCTCACTCCTCTATCACCCAGTCGTGGTAATATTTAAATTATCGATATACTCAATTAGGCAACGACCTCCTCCGATGGTTCCGGCAGGCGGTATCCTTGTTGCCAATGTACTTAAATAAAAAAATCCAAAACATACCTCTCTATCGACTGATCTTTCAGCAACATTGAGCTCCGTCGGCAGCGATCTCGACAACGGCCGCATATACTGCAGCGAGCTGACCGTGGACACGTCGTCGGGGAACTCCGTGACGAAGTCCGGGCACGACTTCGACACAAACACCGCTTTGGGCGGCATCGGCGGCGTGTGGGACACCATTAACATGCGATGCTTCGATTCAGGGTCTTTAGTCAAGTCTTCCATTGTTATCGAATGAAGGGATACCTGTAAACCCGTATTTTCTTCGGACACGCCTTTCTTAAACTTATTAAAATTAACCACTGATCCAGTAATGATGGCTCTTGGATACATATATGTGAAACTAGCTGTAGTTTGCGACTTTCCCTGGGGGATTTCAGTGATTTTGTAAAATCTTGAGGGTTTTTATTTTTCGGACAAAACCGTAATTATTTCGTAAACTATGTTAATCCCTGTAAAATCAGCCATCTACCAGTGAAAGCCCTGTCCAAACGGGTCTAGCCATTTCGGAGATTACCCGAAACAAAAAGACAGACAGACAAAAATGTATTAATTTGTGTCTTGTCATAGGTATCGTGTGTATTATTTATACGTATATTTGCTGATTTTTAAATATTTCTTTTATTATGATTATTAGTATTACTAATTGAAGAATAACATTTTGTAAGCACCTGCAGCGTAGACTCGTGAGGATGCAGATGGTCTCGACGTAAGGAGAATTCACGGGACATTAAGTATTCATATCAGTAAATGTATACCTCAGAAACCAACCGGACAGGGAATTTTCAAATTCCTCTTTTAAAATTACTATATCACATACACATGAATTATATATTAAGCCAAATTCTTAAGAACATTTTAGATATTAGATATAGACTTATACGGTACTGTAAATAAAATACCCTTTATTCCTAGATGTAACCTGCAACTTCGTGTGCGTGAATCAGGGATTTTGTAAAATTGTGAGGATTCTTATTTATTATGCAGAACCTTAATTATTCAATCTAAAACTGAAGTGAACCTTGCAACATCAGCTATCTGCCAGTGAAGTTCCAGTCGAAATAGGTCCAGTCGTTTAGAGATTACACGGAACAAACAGGCAGACAGACAGACAGACAAAAATTTATGAACTTCCATTTTTGTTGTAGGTAATGGTTATAGTCATATAAAAAGAACTATTTCGATATTACAAATAGACACTTCAATTTTAGTTATATTTGAAATATTTACCAGGGAACACATAACGTGAGGCCGCATAATTGTCCCATTTCTACAGAGGACAGTTACTACCACAATATAAAATAAGAGACGCTTCCATTATTTCAGATAAGTTTCAAATAGAAAAACTTACGTCATTAGTGGCGACTGCTAACACCCTCTCGTGGAATCACTTACATGCGGACCACCTCGGGCGTTTCACTCAATTATCGGCTTTATTTCTATAGCGATAAGAGCCTCACTATGCCTATCTTGTCGCCAACAATTTATCGAGGCCCTCGTACATCATCTTCGTTTTATCGACACGTCCTTTACGTGGGACGTTATTTTGAAAAAATGGCGGAACACATCGCGTCGCAAGATGGCCCATGCCCCACGGTGATATGTTATTGTTGGATACTTTATACAGTTTTTTCCCTTATTTTACTAGGGTGTATTTATTATTTTCTTTGAACTTTTATACGATGTAATATATATTCGTTATTTACAAAATTTTCAATTCGACTGTATGTTTTGTTTGTGCGTATAATACGCGATTTCCCTGCCATTTCTGAACCAATTCTTTTGTTTAGTAGTACTTGAGAGGTATATAAATTTTATCAAAATCGGCCATGCCGTTTTTGAGAAATCAACTAAATTGACAAACATATACATCGATGTCTGACAACATCGTTTACTTTCCACTAAAAAATTAAAAATAAACTTGCAACAAAACAAAAACCAACTCCACCATGGGGCTTAAAAGTAAAAAATAATTGGTACTTACCTACAATGTATCAGACACCTACTGATGTGTTAAAGTCGGTACCATCGTGACCGGTGCAGCGAAGAACCTGTTTGGCTTAGTGTAGTAAGAATTAACTTAAATATAGTGAGAATTATCAAAACTTAAGCAATATTTTGGAACCATATATTCGGGGCTGTACTAATGAAGGACTTTCAAAGACATACGTTAAGTAATTGCTGATTCCATACTACTTAATAAAATATAAAGGACTAAACAAAGGCTTTTGGGTAGGTGGTTTTCAATTCACCCGTATTGCTTTTGAGCTTTCAAGGGTTATATGAATTAACGTTTAAATTTTTAGAGCAGAAAATAAAATCGGTATTCTAGGTCGAATTTTATGCATAGAACCGCATATTCTCTACTAAAATTCTGCAGAAAATTTACATAAACAATTTCAAGAGAATTGTGTAAAAGTCATAAATTAAATTAAATGTAAATTAACGCGAAGAGCTCAGGGTTCAATTGCTACCATCCTCTTTAGTCTATAGAGTTCTGGGTCATAGTATCATTTATGGAGATTACATTTCATAACGGGTATCGTGGAAAAATAATGCAGTAGTTTCCTATTGCCCTCTGTACCATAGTTATGCTGCCAACGCCCGATATCTGAACTGACTGTCCTGATCAGTCCAATTTTGATAATTATCCCGCCATTATTCGGTAAGTCATTAGTAACATCGTGGGCCTAGACATTCCAATTGCCCTGAAACGTACCAAAGATCAAGAGGCATGGAAACAGCTGGTTTACCTCTCCGTCAAAGCATACAAGAACGGACACGACCTTTATCACTGAAGATAACAACTGAGAAGAAGAAAAATGAACATTACATAAAAAGAGCATACCTATAACATGCAGACAAGAATAAACTCAATCGAACAAGGAACCTATGTTTCAGTCTGCTAGTAATAACAGCATCGCAATTTTTTCCTTCTGAAAATACCATATCCATTGCGAAGCGTATTGAATATATATTTTTACAATGTGAAAGGGAGTATGGTTGGATGCATCACCGCACGGAATAACAATGCTCTCCGGAATAAGGCTCTTTATTTTACTTAACGGTGTATCCTAAATATACGAATGTTCCCTCAGGAGTCTAAAAATATAAGAAAACACGTATCTAGCTTTTAAATTCGATAATAGATTTTCAACCTAAAAATAAAATCTGATAATGGATTTTAAATTTGGATTTTCAACCCGTTGTAGAACTATATTGGATATATGTGTGGACGCCGTCGGACGGACTGATCCTGACTGGCACTAGTACGTAACATAGCGAGCGAGATAGGCACGTCTTGTTAGATTACCTATAACATAGGCATTTAGTTGTGTACCTTAGGAACAGACGTCCGTATGTTACATAGTCCTATATATATTTATATTACAACAATAGCAGGATATTTTTGAATTGAATTGAATTAATGAGGAAACAGTTAAAATTATAACACATTTTACGCAATTATTTTCAGATCGCGATTATTATTTATTTAAGCCTCCCGTAACCAGCGTTCGAAGTTGACTTTATTTCGAATGGAAATGACCGTGACGGTAAGTCTTAAACGTGTCACGAATTTAATCAATGCTAATGCAACCCGTGTTGATACAAGAAGGGTCCACTGTGGGCCTAGTACGAACATTTTCAAAGTCGACTAGTTGAGTTTGAACGGTTCTAGCACAATTAAACCAAAGTAATTCGACGAGACGACTTTACTTAGGGTAAAAATGTTCTTGCTAGGCTTACAGCAAACCCTTTTTAACGTCAACGCAAGTTGTTTTCGCATTAATTAAAAGTGTGACACGTTTAAGACTTGCCTCCTGTGGCCTGTGGGCATACCACGAACCTTCGTCCTGAGTAAAATCGATTTGTCTAATTACTTCGTTTTGTTCGTGCTAGGCTATCGGAACGTTGGGGAAATCATAAAAAAGGTACGATCGCGATATGACCAGAGTCTTAAATATTTTTATTTCAAATTGTCATTGAATGAACCAAAATCTTTCTTTGTATTATGTAAATAAAAATATACAACATAACAAATACAGACACTGCAGAATACGGATAAAATTCGACACCGCAACAAAATCGTTGTGTTAAAAGTTCAGAAGCGTTGAAGCTTTATCCTCATGAGAAATTAACTGTTCCATTAGTTTTAATTCACTCGCAGTTCGCGCGGCGCGGTTTATTATTTTCTCTGTATCCCCGTAAAAAGTAAAACGTTCCTTTGACATTTAACTCTATTCAAATGTGATCTTGCTTCTAGAATCTGTTCTGTAGCATTGTAATGCGGTCAACAATAGAAAGCATAAAAAGTCTGTAATTATAGAAATGTAATGGGTAAAGCATCGTAAAGGCAGCGGCCAAGAAATGGATGCACTTGGCAAACAGCAGAAGTAAATGGCGTTCTCATGAAGAGGCCCTAGTCCAGCTGTGGACTGAATTCATTTGACGATGATTGATTGATGAATGGGTAAAGTGGGCAAACCAGCAAACTTGTCAACGAAGTGATTATCATCGCCCATGGACTGTAGCATCAGAGGAGCTAGTAGAGTGCTGTCAGCTTGTGAGTAATTAGTTTAGCCGCGTTTTAAAGATCTGTAAGTTGTAAGGTAGTTGAAACGTCCAGAAAGGCAACTTATTCCACATTTTATGCTTACTAGGTACGAACGATCAAATAAACCGTTCAGTGCTTCCGTACCATGCCGCAATATAATGTGAACGATGTTTGATGCTGGTCGTGCGATTTCGGAATGATTTTAGTTTGAATTACGGTGCAAGGTCTTTATACACATACATAATCTTACACATGACAACAGATACACACACGCAAACACGGGCACACAAACACACGCATGCACACACACACACACACACGCACGCACGCATACACAATTTGTCTTATTCATAAGCGTCTTAATGATTCTAGAACGCTTTAAAATATAGCGTATATGAGTTTTTAATACTTAAATAAACTAGATTTATATCCTGCAGGTGATAGTGTTAGTAACCAATATCAGAGATTTCATTGAAACATTGTTTGTAACGACTTTGAACTCATATTTTCCTTGCTGCATTTTCACAAAGTTTACGTCTTATCCTATCAACTTTTCTGTATTGTGACGCGGTGCTCCCGACCAATGTGTCCTTATTCCCCTCACGAATGACGTATCTTAATTGGGGATAAGGCGGGCTTTTACACTTCCCTTTACCCTTTTCTTTTTTCTGTAATAAGTTCACGTTGCCTTTGACTGAAAAAACTAAGGATATGGCACTTGACACACTTGGACGCGGTTGAAGACGAGAAGAGCAATGATATATATTCATATTACTTAATTCAGTACTATTTACAATAAACATTTTGTTATTATTGTTTAGTATTGTATTTAAAATGGAATTATTTTGTTTTAATACACTCCTCACATGTCACCTATGATATCTACCGAAAATCTACAACTGTTTTAAGATAACAACATACTTAATTCGTCATAGTTGTAGAAAAGTGACGGAATTGACAAATGTTAAATCTTATAGGACATCCATTTGAAACAATTATAAGATTTAATAAGTATGTGAGTTCACTGGCATAATTATTTTAATTTAAAATCTATATTTTGAAAGATATCTTACTAGAGTCTTCTCTTCTTCTTAGCGTTATCCCGGTCTAGTAGCAGGGTCCGCTTAGATTACAGAGGATGTGGCTGTGAGGTGGGGCGAGTTAAGATGACCCATATCCTTCTGACGTCATCTTCGGAACCTCCACGATCTCTACGACCTTACGACTAATATCACAAGGTGACATTATTCAGGTCCCACTATTTTACGTACATTCCGAAACACGAAGGAGGTCGGATATCAAATATAAACCAGTGATATAAGGGGTCAACCACCACATTTGAGTTGATCGCTAGGTTAAGATGCTCTTGCTGCGACCGGGTGATAGATGGGTGACCCGTTCTAGCACTGGTTAAGTCCCAATTATGTCATACTTTGGACTCTTTTTGACAGGCTCGGGTGGTTTTTTATCGGAATTGTTGCAACAGCCTGCTCTATAGCAGATATGACTTGACGGAAACAAACCGCTAGCGGCTGATTTCACTCCCATACGTTGTTTGACAGCTTGCTGTTGACAAAAACAAGATTAAGAGGTAACGTTTGACAACCGCTAGAACAATGTAAACTACTAAACAAGCTCTATTAATATTATTTCTCCCTCTCTTTCGTCTCTTGTAAATCTATACTGCGTTTGTAAAGTCGCAATTATTTTCTTTTACTAATTGCATACGAGTATAAATACGACACTCTTAGAAATATCCTGAGTGTAGGCGCCGTTGCTGCATGGATAATACTTCTATCCGGCTCCCACGGAGTGGCATTGAGGGTCAATATACTACGTACTAGGGACGCGGTGCTAAGCGGACGTGTGTTCGGTAGCATTAAACCTCAAAAGCTGTACCTATTAGAATTAAATCATTTGATATACAGCAGTGTTTTTCTTATTAATTCAATTTTTGGTATAAGTATATCCTTATAATACATACAAGAGAACCTCAAATTCAAGATTTTTGTCTGTCTATCTGTTTGTTCCGGGTAATTTCCGAAGCGACTGGACCGATTTCGACGGGACTATCACTGATTGACAGCTGATTTTGCATGGAGTAACTAACATATGCACATTATAGGCTACTTCATATTTTAAAAAATGATTAAGCTTAAAATAAAAATCCCCAAAATACAAAAAAATCACGCGAACAAAGTCACGGGGTGCAGCTAGTACAATATATATAACCCAACCACACTTCATGGTCGTAACATACTATATTGCAAGTTTCAGTCACAACTATCCCGTGGACTCCCCATCAGTAAAATATCTTCGGTCCAAATAGTGAAGATGCGAAAATATAACGTTACGAATAGTACATTACTCGATAAAAAAAACGCCACGTTTTAAAGGCGCGATTCATATGTTCTATTTGAAAGCTTTTTTAACGCACTTTAAAAATGCTCTCTTGGGAAGATGTAAGCCCTCATATGTGCCTCACATGCCCCTTATATGTGTCTTCAGTCTTTGAGCCTTAAATATTTTTACTTACAGTACTTTCTGATGAACACACACAGGCTTGGTATTTTGTTGAATATTTTCTATATCAATTTAAACTCAAATAGCACGCGTTATAGTCCCAAAATTTCAATGTTTAGTTAACAAATTATATAATTTTAAAGGAACGAATAATTGAATTGTATTGTTTATATACCTACTGCAAAAAATGTTAAGTAGTAAGTATGTTTTAGAATAAATATGTTATAGAAATCGCGCGTATGATGTGTATGGTGCTCAAAATTTTCAAATTCACAACTCTTCATCTCTCATCTTTAGGGCTAGCAAAAACACACATTAAAGGGTATCGCCAAAATGTAACGTTGTGTGACAACGAGCATATTTTTTTAATGGAAGTTTCTCTTACCGTCAAGTTAATGTCGGGATCTTCCTTCAGAATGTCCCAGAAGTCACACATCAGCTTTATTCCCGGACCATCGTCATTGGAACTATTCGGTTGTTCTGAACTCAATTCTTCAATAAGTTTGTCCAATGCCTTATAACGTTGACTCAAGCACTCTGGTACCTCACGCATTTTTCTTGCCTTAAAAAAATATAAAAAAATTTGCGCGCCAGCACAAGTCGACTAGACTAAAAGGACTGCAAGCGTGGCGTTACCTCTAATGAAATAAATACATATGACTAAAGGAACAAGGGATGGAGTAAGAGGATATAAAGGTAAATGGAAAGGAAAAAAGGATGCGGATACTACTGTCACTGACGGTATAGGGGAAGTGATAAATATAAAGTGAAAAATAGCAGCTAAGGTAGTCCAGGAACGCGACCCCGTGGTTCTAACCCGTTAACGGGCAGATAAGATGAAGATCCACCCCGTGGACAAAAATGGTATCTTTCAATTTCTAAAGTCATTACATTTAAGGATATGTAATGAGTTTTAGCCCATACAGATTTCGATATGGTTAGTCGGCATACTTTACGAGACTAGATATAAATTAATTTAAAGCCATTATGATTAAGACCAGTGAAAAGTAAAATAGACCGAGAAGGGCGAGGCCTTTGCCTAGCAGTGGGAGCAAATATGCTAATTAAAAAAAACTGTTATAAATTCCGTCTACATCTATTATGTTAGTGAATACTTTAAATACAAGTAGTTTCAATTGAAACTTTTATCTAGAAAAATCTAAATTCTTTTGGTTATTAGCACATCGTCTACCTTTTATTCTAGAAATATTAAAGATACATAGTGAGTGTAGATTAAAGTAGAACATATATAATAATTAGGCTACTTTTAAATGACTAAAGCTATAAACTCATAACGATTATTTCCTTGAACTACAGTGACAAGGTCGAATCTATAGAATATAGTCATGATGAACTTATAAATTACTTTGTCTTCTTATTCATCAACTGTATATGCGATGGTCACCCTTTCATCAAGTTTCTTTACTTCATAGTATTAAAAGTTCATGGTTTTACTCCTAACACGTCTGCCTAAAAAACCCTTTTGTGTTTAACGAACAAAATTCCGTTAGCTTAAAATAAACTAATTGTAAACTTAAAAATTTCTTATACAGCAGTTGTAGAATAATTAATCTAATCAAGCAATTCTAATCTGATTTCGTGCATTTTTTGCACATATCGTGCCTAGAGCAAGAATTCTTGTTTATATATATGAAACTAAAGGTTCAGCATTACGTACTATATTTATGTATTAAAGTAAAATGCCTAATCAACATAATAAATCGCTATAAGTAGTGTTTCCCTTTGTTGATGCATTATATCCTGTACTAAATACTAATCTAGCGGCAATTATATTCAAAAAGTCACAACACTATTTTCTCAGGCAAAAAGTGTCAGCTAAAAAACATAAGATTAGTGTCAGCTAAAAACATAAGAACACTCCGGAAGTCCCAACAGAAATGAAAACGAATCGTGTGAGGTGTCAGTAACGGTGACGTCAGTCAAAGTCAAGGTCGATAAAAGTAGAAAGACATCTTGACCCCACCTTGACCGTGACCCAGATCCTAACTCCAGCTCCGACCCCGAGCCCATCCTAACCACCACCCCGACCTCCGTCTTTGTCTTCGACATTAAAGTATACATTAGACACTGTATACGTAGTGAAGAAGTGATCACAGGGCAAATATACTCACGTAATTACTTTGCCATATTTGGTCACAAAAAGTGTCAGGTATAGGAACAGATTACGCAGCAATTACACGTCAGATGTGTTTACATAACAAAAACAATGCTGTTTATTACAAAACGTGTCAGTCACACAAATACACGACGCACTGATCACGTGTCAAACATGGTGACGTTATCACAGGGCCATAATATGACACTTTTTGCGCATATTCACGTGTTTGTTCCTCTAATATTTAATTACAAAGAATGTCAGCTGTTACTGTGTACTCTACCCAGTGTTCACGTGGCATATATAGTAACGTAACAACTAAGATGTATTTTATTACAAAAAGTGTCAGTCACTTAGGAACACGACGCAGTGATGAAGTGTCAGATACG